>JZLH01S0626409.1:42164-93379 GCA_001188425.1 Eucidaris tribuloides | reverse complement strand
ACGACGACGGACGACGGACGGACCACGGCGACGGACAACCCGAAAACATTAATCTCCGGCACTTCGTTGCGGAGGCTAAAAACGTAGGTCGGGCGGGTTACGCCAATACAACAATTTTTTTTTAGGCCTTGGTCCTCACGGTAAAATTCCTTATCTTATTTACCTGGAGAGGCCAGAAGAAGATGAAGGGAGGACACCAACAATGGCCGACCAGCGATGATGAGCGCCGGCCACGATGACGGCCAGGATGAGGATGATGGACGTCAGGAGGAAGTTACCATAGGACACACACGTCAAATAGACGTGGCTGTCGTTGCGCACAGATGGTTGACAATCTAGGAGGGGGCAATAAAAAGATACTGCTACCAATTACTACTACTTCTACTACTACTACTCCACCACATCAACTTCTACTACTACTACTTCAACTACTGTTTCTACTATTACAACTATGCTACAACTCACAACTATTTCACATTATTTTGTACTATTTTCTCCCCCCCCCAAAAAAAAATATTGCAAGACATGGACAATCTGTTTCTTATACAACTTCATTATTATTACTAGTATAGCAATATGTTTATTTTTAGTTTTTGTATTTTGTTTACCTTATGTTATAAAAGACATGTAATTTATTTATATATTTTTGGCACTGATAGTAAAATTTGTATCATAATCCTCTACAGCGCTTGTTGAATGTGGTATTCTGTTATGTTTTGTCCTATTTTTTTTTGTATCTCTGTGATGATTGTTGATGGAAATAAAATCTAACTTGATAACTTGCGACTACTACTACTACTACTACTACAACTACAACTACTACTACTACTACTACTACTACTACTACCACTACTACAACTACAACTACAACTACAACTACTACTACAACTACTACTACTACTACTACTACTACTACTACTACCACTACTACTACTACTACTACTACTACTACTACTACTACTACTACTACTACTACTACTACCACTATTAGTATTACTACCACTACTGCTACTGCTACTACTACTTCTACTACTACTACTACCACTATTAGTATTACTACCACTACTGCTACTAACTACTACTACTACTACTACTACTACTGCTACTGCTACTGCTACTACTACTATTACTACCACTACTGCTACTGCTACTACTACTTCTACTACTACTGCTACTGCTGCTATTACTACTACTACTGCCAATACTACTACTACTACTTCTACTACTAATAATTACTGCTAATGACACGTACCTCACCAACACTCCTGTCCTGAAGATTTCTCAGGCGGGCAATCTTTTTGAAGACGAACGAGAGGATACCGCTTCGGAGACGCGTGGCCGTCCTCATACTGGTCATCCAGAAGGTCACATCACAGATGATGCGGATGATGTTGACACCGAGGATGGCAAACACGAGGGCATACCCAGTCGACATGGGAGCTAGAGGGTCATCTGTGAAGCTCAGTAATGCTTGCACCAGCCCTGCCTGGAAAGTGATGAGAGACGGTAGAATTCAGCGTAGGAAATACATGTATCCCAGGGCGACGGGTGATTTAGCCCTTGGCAAAGCCAAAAATCGCCCCTTCAAATCCCCCAAACCCAATTCTTTGGGGCGACCAATTCCTTCAGAATCGCCCTCAGATTTGCTATGAAAAATGTCACATTTTTTTTCATTATGGCATTGAAACAAACATGAATTAAATGGTTGCTTTTTGGAATGAAGCACCAGCTAAAACATAAGCAATCTTTCATTGCATTCTTCAAATTCTGATGTGCAACAAAAAAGTAGCCCCAGCGGTAGAAAAATAGCCCCCCAAAATAAAAAAATAGCCCCAAGGCTCTAATAGAAATTGCCCTTAAAAAATAAAAATGAATTCCTACCCTGCGGTAGATGGAGACTAAAGTAATTCAGTTTCACATTCGTTGGTAACCTTTCACAACTCACTGGTGCAATTCTGGTGACCCGAAAGTTGCTGCGGCGACAGTTGCTTCGGTGACAATATCTCAGAAGACAGAGAATTAGGTTTGCCATTGGGTTTCCAGTTCAGAATAGGGTTAGGGTTAGGGTTGAGGTCAGGGTTAGGGCATGACATAATCGCCACAGCAAATGTCATGGAATCACAATTTTAGGCCACAAACTGTAGACCTTGGATAACTGTCAATAATATTAAACATATGACATTCATACAACTTAATTGTTCTTTCATTTTTATATACAGTAGTAGAGGGTCCACCCTCGCCAGGGCTTGAATTGATTATTAAAAATTAATTATAAAAAAAGTCTCGACTTTCACGGCAGACATTGTCCATCATCATGGCAGATAGTCTCCACTATCATGGCATATATTCTCCAATATAACAGCAGACATTCCTGGTTGTCCGGCAGAAGGGCCCTTCCATGTGTTCCCGGCAGAAGGGCCTTAAAGTGATAGGCTAACATTGTGGAGCTTCAATTTAAAAAATTGTAAAATTTTGATATCTGAACTACATAGTAGTGTTCATACGGACAAATAAACACCCTAGAATAAAAAAGTTTGGAAAGTCACACTGCCAATGGCAAGTTATGCATGAATAAACAATTAAAACTCGGGGCGAGTTTACATAGCGTAGGTGTACACACATATAAGTCTATGGGAGAAAATAGGCAGGTGAATCCGATCAACTTACGATTTTCACTTTTTTAAAGCACTAAATAATCATTTTGAAATACAATTTTTTCAGGGCGTCATTTTTAGACCTGATCAAAGACAATGGTAGCATGGGGAATCATGCAGCTCAGATTTTTTTTACTGTGGTAAATGTTAGCCAATACCTTTAACACTAAATTGTCTCTAACTTGAAAACCATTGCCTCTTTTCACATGAAATCAAAGTAGTGTGATATTTTTAGATCCTTTTGTCAGTCTTTTAAAGTGTAAATATCAAATAAGGCAATATTTCTCAAATTAGAGATCATTTACTGTTAAGGCCCTTCTGCCGGGACATATGCTAGGGCCCTTCTGCCAAACGACGGACAAATGACATTACAGAAACAAACAGGTAATCAATGGAGTTCAAATTGTTCAGAAATAAAGATTCACTTACCGAAATTCCGATGAGACAACCGGCATATCCCGTCAGAGCGAGGATGATGATGACAAGACGCGTACGGACAAATTTCATGGCTATCTTCCCCATGCTGGCCTTCTCTTGCCCCACACGTTTCACCTCTGCATCCCACAGCTTTTCAAACCTAAAACCAGATGACAAAAAAAAGCTCATTGGGTCATTTGTGTGTTTTTTTATTACAATTCATTTATATGTAGTAGCAGTAAGTAGCAGTAATCCAGGTTGTAAATCCGGTTGTGTCCCTGACTACAGGGGCGGCCGGATTTACCACGCACTCACAGAAATTGCTCTTACACCCTCCTTCCACTTCACCCTATTCGGTGCACACCTCCTTCTCGAATCCATTCCTTCTACTCTCCTCCACCACTTGCTTCTTCCATGTCTTCTTTGGTTGCCCCCTTCCCTTCTGACTATCAAACTGAAACTTAAACGCCCTTCTCAAAACACGATCAATATCCCTCCTCAATACATATCGATACCAACGTACTCCATTCGCCATCTGTAGATTAAAGAGTTATCAATACACAAATAAAAGGAACAGGGCTACGATTTTCAAATACATCTAGAAATGCCAACTACCTCTAATCATGTGTCTTGTTTAATTCCATTTATTCACAAATTACAACCTGTATCATTATTGTAGTGAAAATAACATTTTCAGTATAATGCTGCTGCTCTGCTATTAGCAAAAGTTTTGCTACTACTACTACTACTGCATTTTACCATGGTGACCACTATCACTTCTACAACTATTAACTACATCTACTTTTGCTACTACTTCTACTACCTTTAATCTACTCCTGCTATACCTCAACAACAATCCTTACCTGGGATGGAATCAAGGCCGACCATTCTGAATCACGAGGCTGCTGGAAAAATATTTATCACATAGACTTTGTGCACGTGACTAGGTCCGAGGCCAAGGCCAAGGCCCCGACTCCATCTCCGATCCTTACTTCTACTACTACTCCCATCTACAGTGTGTCTCAAAAAAAAACTTGTGCAAAGTGAAAAAACCCTCTGTGGCAATCAGAGATGATGCTTACATCAACATCAAGAGCATAGTCTTAGCTTTCAAATACTGTTAGTTTTGTTCAATTTGCTTGTCTCAATCTTGAGATATGTTAATGTAAATTAGAAAGGGTAAAATCACAGTTGTGCCACTTTTACTACAGTCCCTTGTAAAAGTGACACAATTGTGATTCCACCCTTTTGTTGTTTACAACATATCTCTCGAGAGATTAACTAAAACAAGCAAATTGAACAAAACAATGGGCATTTGAAAGCTCAGAGTTTTCCCTTGACGTTGATGTAAGCATTATGCCACAAGAGTATCTTCTAATTGCCGAAGAGGGCGCTTTTTACTAGCACAATTTTTTTGAGACAAGCTGCAGCACGTCTCAAAAAATTGTTCAAGTAAAAAGCACCCTCTTTGACATTTAAAAAATACTGCTGTGTCACATGTTTACATCAAAATCAAGGACAAAGTCTTAGCTTTCAAATGTTGTTTGTCCTATTCAATTTACTTGTTTTGATCTTGAGATATCTTGTAAACAACAAAACGGTGGAATCATAATTGTGTCACTTTTACGGGAAGAGGGCATGATGCTATCATTGACTGTAGTAAAAGTGGCACATTTGTGATTTCACCTTTTCGTTGTTAACTGAAAATATCTCAGGATTGAAACAGGCAAATTGAACAGAACAAACAGCATTTGAAAGCTAAGACTATGCCCTTGATGGTGATGTAAGCATGACGTCACAAAAATGTTTTTCTCATTACCAAAGAGTGCGCCTTTGACTTGCACAATTATTTTTGAGACACACTGTAGTATCTTCAGTACAAACCTCAGACCATTTAAATATCCAGTGTCCAGTTCTGAGTTGTCATAGAGATCATCAAATTCCAAGTTATTCTTCACAGCCTTGACGAAGAGTGTGGTCATCCAGTTGACAGTGAGAAAGGAGAACAGTCCATAGTGGTCGAGGGGAGAATAGTGTTGTTCTCTGTTGAGGGAAGAACAAAGAAATTAAAACCTGAATGCGTAATTGACATACTGCAAAACCAGAACTTTTCAAGAGCATTTAACTTTCATGAATATCGTGAGGAGTTGAGATTCGTGAAAACAAAAATGCACAAGAAATTTTGTGCCTACACAACATTCTGAATGCCAACACCAGACTTGATTGGGGAATTGCAAAAGTTTTATGCACGCAAAATAGCCATCGCTCCTTTTTGAGAAAGTTTAGTGTTTTACAGAACTTTTTACAAGCTTCCCCCCCCCCAAAGAAAAGTGGTGATTGATGGGTAGACATCACATTTATATATCTTATCATCGTCATTACCAGTACTGCCCCCCATGACAAAAGGGCATAAGATATATTTTTTTCAAAATTGAGTTATATAGTGTAGGGGACTCAGTACATCATGTTTAACATGCAGAACAAAAAAAATATTAATTAGAAGTGTCCTTTCGTCTCATAATCCGCTTGTTAAAATGACACTGAATAGGGCTTTACGTGTTGAACAAAATACATTTTGCTAAATATCTCCGAAACACCAAAATGTCAGTTATGCCCTTTTGTCATGGGGGGGGGGGGGGGTCAGAGTAGTCAGCATGGCTTTTTTTGGGGGGGGAGGGGGTTATGAAAGGTTACTATTTTAATAGTAATAATAATACTGAATCAAAAATATCATATCCCAGAAATTCAACATTTTCCAAGGAAGATATTCACAAAGACTGACAAAAATGAAACTTACTTTATAAAACATACAGACTGACAAAATACTAACCTGAATATGCAAGGCACTTTTAATTTTGCTATGATGCTGGTAAATATGTTTAATATGCACAATCTTTATCTTCATGTTTGATTATTTTAACATTTTTTGTTGTCTACATCTACCCTGATCTAAGAAACAATAAATAAACAAACAAACAAGCAGCAAAAAAATAAATAAAAACAAAACAAACTATGATACAAAACAATTTTCCAGCTTCTGGCAAATTTGTGATTATGGAACCGCATAAATTTTTTTTTTGAAAAGCTGAATCATCCTGTATAAATTTATTTCCAAACATGGAGCTCATTATCTCTGAAAATGAGATTCACAAAAGTTTAGACCACCTATTATCAAGCTATTTGTTAAACCTTAGACTTTGTACACACTTAATTGAGTCATAAAATACTTCACAAAAGAATGACAATTTATCGAGCCACGAGTGCGTCAGCTAACACACTAATTACACATACGATGTTTCAAACCAGTAATAATTTACATACATTATTTCAAATTTATTACTGTACCGTTGCTCACCATTTGATCAACTCATGCCAAGCATGCAAACAAATATCTCATAACTTTTTAAAATATATTTCAATGGTTCAGGTTGGATTCTGACAACTAATTCTCAATGTCATTTTATTATTGTAGCTTATTTTGTCTTGATAAATCACCATATTTCATCATCATTTCTATTGTGCAAGCATGAAAACATGTCAAAATATGTTGATTCAAAGTTTATCCAGACTTAGACTTGACTTAGAGCATGGTTTAATTTTAACAGGCTTTTGAAAGTGAATTTTACATCTTGGTCTAAATTATTATAAGTTATGAAGACCAAGTTATGAATCTAAATAAGACTTCAAATATAGGCCATCAACATATGAAAGAGAGATACACTAAAGTTACGACCACCTATTACAAAGCTATTAGTACATCACAGAACCCTCAGACTTTGTATAGTTTTAATCAAGTCATAAAACACTTAAGAAAGGATGACAATTTGTTGAGCCATGAGTGTGCCAGCCAACACACTAATTGTAACCTTTGCCCAGTGGTTGATTTGGAATCAATATTGTTTTATTCTGTTTATCTTGCTGGCTACTGATAAACCCAGGGTGTGTTTGTCTCTTGACAGATTACGACAAATTATTGCACAAAATGCTCTGCTATATTTAGTAAGGATTTAACTAATTACAGTGACTTAGTGAACTTAAGAGAGGTCTGGGTGACAAACAAGGTCAGAAAATGTTTTTTTTTTTTCCCAGTAGTTTCAGTTCAGTTACAAGACAGTATAAACCTACATTATTGGGCTACACCTGCCCCCCCCCCAAAAAAAAACAACAACAACAAAAACAAAACAAAATATATAAAATAACATTTGTCCAGGATGATTAAAATCATATTTAAGGCCCTGATTTCAGAGAATTGTTTCTACCTTTCTGATTTTTATCTCCTTAACAGTAAAAATTTTTATAGTATTTTACCACATTTGTTGTTTCCCATAGATGTATATTTTCCCCCAAACAGTCAAACAATATTTGGGACCTTTAGGGTATTGATGATAAACAGAAAACACAAAGTAACTTTCAAATAACAATGACAACAACAACAACTTCACAAGAACATGATCTGCCTCCTCCCCCTCCCCTCCCTCTCCTTCCTCTTCTTCCCCTTCTTCTTCTTCTCCTTGTTCTTGTTTTTGTTCTTCTTCTTCTCCTCCTCCTTCTTTTCTTCTTCTTCTTCTTCATTAACCTGGATCACCATTTCTAAATTTCATTTATTGACTAATATCTATTGATTTTTTTTGTTTATTTAATCTAATTTTTATTATTTATTTATCTATTTATTATCTTTTGGGGGGTGGGAGGGAGGGGAAGTCTCCTATGATGATAATAAAATGCAACAGACTTACTTGGGTTTTTTCCTGATTGGAATGAACACCTTCATGGGATCCTTGTACTTGGCGGGTCCCTTCTTTGTCTTGATGTCTCGGTACCTCACCTCCGGGACCAACTCCACTCCCTCTTCCGTCTCGATGTTGGCGAGGGCGGCATTGTCGATGGGATCCATCGGTAATGATGAGATGAAGCCCCCAGCCGACGATTTGCCGTTCTTATTCTGGTCTAGTTTGTGCTTCGGCATCTTGGTCGTTTTTGTAACTGCTCACTGCAGGCACACAAAAATAAATGAGAAGATTGAAAGATAGTTTCTAATAAGATTCAGTATGTGACTTTATTCTCTGGTATTTAAAGATTACCACAATTCAACTACTGTGACCTACATTTCAGTAATATACCATTGGAATGTTTGTTTTCACAATGATTTCAATGCCATCTTCCAAAAATCTTGTAGTATACATACATTCATACTAGTTGGAACAGCTTACTAATATTGATCATAAATTTCAGAGAGCAATTAGAATACTGTAATCTCAATAAACAATGGGTTTTTAGAATGTAGATTTTGTAGATTATTGAGGCTATAAACAAAACTATAGTTCAAGTCTTGACAGACTGCATTCAAGTCCATTCAGCAGAGCTTCAAGTCCGGCATTATCAGGTCAGCGAAGGATCATGTCTTTATCTTTTAAGCTCATATCAAGTCAAGTTTTTAAAGGGTCCTGATTTAAACCTTTCAAGGTTGCTAACTGAAGTCATTACATCACTGGATAATCATATTCAATCACCAAGTTTTGAGATTTTTACATCAAATATATTTTTTTAACTTACCAAATAAGCAGAAACAATTATGATTCTAGTTCAACAGAGTTGAACCAACTCTGGCTGGGTGATGAGTTTGGTGTCCCAGAAAGAATTATCTGCTGCTCAGGTCACTTCCTGTAAAGAAAATTAAAAGAAAGGAATTTCTAAACCAATTTAACCTTCCATTAAAAGCATGAAATGTTAACCATTTCTTCTTCTTCTTCTTTTTTGGGTGTGTGTGGGGGGGGGGGGGTATCAGTTTTTTTAATGAATGAAAATTGTCATGTTCTCAAATCTAGCCCTACTTTTGGTGTAAAATTATTGCTCTTCAAAGTTTCACACAAATATTAGGATTAGAATGGAATAAGTTGAGTCTGGAAATCATAATTGATAATTTCAGCATTACATTGCAGGCTAGTATTGACACTACAGCAAAATCAAACAAAATATAGACCCCAAAACCTTACAGCTCCAAAGGACTCTTGCTTCTGAAAGTAATTTATATGTCTGTTTGCCTCTAGGGACAGAATTACTTTACACAAACAAAAATTCATATGTCACAATGTTTAAGTTGATAGATATACTGTAAAGAATGAAACAAATACAAACCACGTCACAACTGAATACTGATATAAGATTTTATGGCAATAAATGTAAATATTATAATACACAGGCCCTAAACCATAATTATGTGGGAGGGTAAGGCAAACAGTTATAAATCATCATCAATTTTTGAGCGACGTGTGGCACGTGCAGAACAAATGGGATGGTGACAAAAAAGTACCAGTATATTTGATATATAAACAATTTTTTATTACAGATATTTATTACAAGACTTCGTGCTCAAGGTATATCTTTTTCATTGCACTGTTCATGGTCTAAATTCTGCAGCATAGTCACTTCTAGTCAAATTTTGTTTACAAACAATTATCTGTACACTTCCAATACACACATCTAGTGAAACACACTTTTCTTGAACATGTTGTTTTTTCTATTCATAAAATTGAGACCATAAATACACAATGAATATAATAAAGATAACGTTTATAAGTAGGCTATTACATTTGATAGAATATTCAGTGACATGCAGAAACTAAAAATTTATCTTTTTTCAAACATCAGTCAATTTATTGTACTTTGCAAAAATGAAATGAAATGATATGAAATAACACATTTATAATGAAATGCTTCTCTATCAGACAATTTGAAGACATTATGAATTTCTTGTAAGGTATAATAGAACTTCAGCTTCTTAACCATAAAAATCAATATCATACTTTCATACTTGTCTTTTTACATTAACATAATCACATTTTGATGTGTTTAAAAGGTATTATATTACAATTTTTAATGAAATAAGAAATGAAAATGAGAATGCCCACCATAAATTTATGAAATCAATATGAAACATAAAACATGCCATACAACCATCATCTGGCAATATATATTACAGAATATATACTGTAAAAGGTATGGAAAGCATAAATTTCTAGTTTGTAGAACTACAGTGCACAGCAAGTTGGATACGGTTTCCACATCGCATCATGTTTCCTCACCTCTGTACACAGTGAACTTTGGACCGAAACAAGGACAATATTATTTCCTCGAACCGAACACATACATGTACCTACCGGAACATACTATTATATCGTCATAGTTTTTTTTTCTACCTTTTTCTCACCATGCTTACAATCTAACCACATGTTAACTCAGCGACCGTGCATGCGGACACGAGGTATGGCAGCTACCAGGAATTATTCTGAGATAAACATATACTTCAAATCATATATTAACTCCAAAAACCACCAAAGGAATCTTCAACCTGATCCTTTTGTTCTACTATTTACTTCCCTAACACTAATGACTTCCACACCTTGTTTATGTGAGGTATAGCCCCTTTGATTGTTTTAATGCTTAAGTACCTGCCACTGCGTGTTTGTCACTCCAGGGTGAGTACAGTGCACTCCAGCTATAACGAAATTCCTGTTACAACGAACTAAAAATTCAGGTCCAAAAATTGTTATCTGTATATCTTCATATACGTTAACTGTTCCGTTATAACAAAATTTTGATACAACAAAAGAAAACTGCCTGTCCCAAGGACTTTGTTATAACAGGAGTCGTCTGTATCAGGAACATAGAATTGTCATCATTTAACACATAAACCATAATTGGTAGACACCATATTTTGTCGTGTGCCTATATGCAAAGGCCGTTAAATGTATGTTGTTTGCCTATGTAAAGGCCATTAACTGTATTCATAGCGGTTTTCCGTAGACACATGACATGCAGTTAACGGCCTTTGCATACGCACACATCGATTTCAACCCCCCCCCCCCCCATGATGAAAATGTCTAGGCAAACTGAAAATATATATTATTCATTTATAAAATTTGATAATAATTGAATAATTTAAATCTCTCTCCTCTATAAATATCCTCATCTAATATTAATATCTCTATCTATCCATGCATGATTATATTATATACATATACATACCTATTTACATATATCCATATCAAAGCAAGTCATATGGTGACTAATTGAGCATTAATACATAAATCAAAGCCACTTGAAAATTTACAAAAATTGCACAGCTTAAGTTGTTTCTATTATTACATAGAGCTAATCAATATTTGGCCAAAATGATAATAATCAACTATTTACAGATTTAAATGGAGATCTATTATATTGTTCAAATACTTCACAATTTACAGCCCAGAAATGTAAGTTCAGTTTATTTAATGAGAAGTTCAGACACAAAGACAGTGACCTTCCAAATCACAAAATACTGAAATGATATCAAATTAAATATAAACATCATTATTATTATAATTGAAGTATTCGAAATAAGCAGTTCAAGGCAAAATTCAATATCTGGTGTGTAATATACTTCTCTCTTCAGTATTGAACTTATGAGAAAAACTGTTTTTTCTATTTACTTAACAGATGAAAACAATAATAATGGTAGATGAAGAATTATATAAATGTTTACTAAACTATTGATGAATAGACAAGTTCACCATCTCAATACAATAAAAAGCTTTGAAATCCTATAGTCCCATTTCACCAACACAACACAATTTTTGGAAGGAGTACCAACATATCACAGGTTACAGCTATCAGTACTTACCCACAGCATTAACCTTCTCATGCCCATCTGAAAATTATGTGCTATATCAATGGTGCTTTGGTATAATGGCTTTCAGATTGTTAATTGAAGATGGACTCTTAATAACAAATCCCACACGTTGTGCTTACAAGAATACGTTTTGGATTCAACGATTGACTGAGAGCTTGATGCACACAATTCAGTTGGACTCTGAACACTGGATAAATCCAAATCTATGTGAAGCCTGTGCAGGAGTGTTAGCGACAACCCACCCCAATGATTAATTGTTCCCAGAAGTAAGTCATTAATCTTGCGAGGAAGCGGCTGGACTGGGAAAACATTACTACCTCTGGCTGATCCAGTGACCTCACATGGTTAGAGATGCATGTCCAGGATTGGAGCCCAGTGCCAATAAAAGATGACATGAAATATGATCTTCGTAATTAACGCATTGCAGACAAAATAAATGTCAATTTCATTGTAGCGGCTAGCAGGAGACGGACATAAGTATGCTTGTAAATGTGTTTTATAACACACAGGTGAACAAAGTAAGAGAACGCTAAGTAGACTTACGACTGACTGACACACTGACTCTTAATTTTTAATAGCCCACCAAAACATTTATCAACAAATTAACTTTGCCCACCAAGATCATTAATATACACTGCAATCTCTGTCACTGCGACGTGCAGACATGATAGCTTCTGCTCGATATAAAATTTGATTGTCGATCCGTGATAAACAAAGCACCTCCACGTGCCAAAAATAGTGAAAGATATTATACACCAAGCACTTTCTTGGCATATTGATCTCCTTTTATTTGCTGCCCACACTACAGGATTTAAAAACCACTTAATACAGCCACTACAATGCTGGTGCGTTATTACCCGACAATTTCCTCCTCAAGCTTCCGTTCTAGTCGAGGCCTGGAAAACCTAATAACAGTTGTACAGAGTAACCCCAGTCTCAGGTAAGAGGGAAAATAATCTTGCTACTATGTTATCCATCACACTAAATTTGGTGATTTTGATCTGCAATAAATTTATATCATGACCAAATATTTAATAATAATGAAATAAATGAGTATAATTATGTTTAATCCTTTCAATACCATACTCAATAACATGAAAAGTCTATTAAATTTTATGATGGTAGTTAGAGGGTTAAAATAATGGCCAACTTGTTCCATATTCTCTATAACAGACATTAATATTTTGAATTATTTGACTCCAACTCTTTGTGATTTGGTGACAGCAATACAACATCTACTTACTTCAAATGGTCTGTACCTAACCTGATTCATAACGATTTTCAGAATATAAATCTACGCACAAACACATGTGACATAAATCCCTAATACAACTTATAACAAAAGCAGATAACTGCAATATTTATAAGAACACTTACAAATACTTGCTTTTCATTTTTTACCAATAAGTAAAAAGCATTTTACAAGGTTACACATCTTAAATAAGACCCAATTTCAAACCAATGACAAACACACATAAACAATAACCATTGCTTACGGACACTCAAGAAATACTTGATTGTATTCCTGCACAGATTGAAACAGTATATATTAGCATTTTAAGAGCAATTAGCATTTTCATTACAATATATCTGTCTGATGTGATATTTTGTGGTAAATATTAATTGAAAATTTGAAGAAATTCACATTGGATACATCATTTTCATTTCTTTCTTGATTTAAATTTATTTCTATAAGGAGAACAGTTGTATATATCCGCTCTTCATTTACAAAGAGAGAAAAACATTGTATCACAAATTCATGACAAAGACAAATAACTTTTTTTTTTCACGGACTTCCAAAATGCCACAGGTTTAAATCACAGGTCTTCTATGGGTTAACTGCAATATAAACACCTGTTCAAACAGGCACACACCACCTATACATTTACACGTCCTAAATAATGTCAAAACCATTTAATAACATATGTAACAATCCATAAAAAATAATAATATCACAAAAAAAGAAAAAGAAAAAGAAAATATGCTTAAACATACAAAACAGTATGTGTGAAGTGTTTCTGAAATAATTATCAAAACTTACCACTTCAAAGTTCTCCAGTTTTACGACTCTTTTCTTTACGCACCGTCCCGCAGTGGCTGTTACGTTTGTGTCTGCATCTACACTGGAAGACAAATAACACAGATAATGTTCCCTGATGCAAAGTCTGGCATGCTAATGAACTACAGAGTACAGTGTACCTTAGATTTAGATATAAATTAACAAGGGATGGTATGTGGGATATACCATTTGCAACATAGGGGGGAAACTACAGCAGAGGGACCTTTGTTAGTACAAATTTGTTTATTTTCAAAATTAAACATTACTTTACATGTTACTGCATCAATTTTTTACTTCATCATTAATATTTTTGGCTCTCTATAACTTTTCAAAACTATAATAACTGTCTGGATTATACATTAATTTAAAAATGAGGACAATGGATACAATGGTCTGATAAAATTCTGAACATTAAATTATTTTTCAGTCTTTGAAATTTATCAAACAAACATACAATATGAAAGAAAATGGAGTAATGGTAATATTGTTTGCAGCTATTCCTGGCTGAAATTTCTGAAAAAACTAAAATAAAAGATTTTCATACAAAAATATCTTTGAAACGTCCTTGATTTATAATTACCAGGACAAAAAAAAAACACACCTCCATATATTCCTCCCTCCACGAACCCGAAATGGTTCATCCCACACCTTGGCTTGATTAGATAACCCAACGTGCGCTAAGCAGGTCGTGATGGGGTTTGAACTTCTAGTTAATATGTGGCCGGGAGGGGAGATAAGTGGAGGCAAAGGTTAGGTATGGGCGTAGCCAATCGGTGGTGAACACACTGACCGGGTTGGCAGTTAGGTGGGGATTGGTGGGAGAAAATCGGTTTCTGAGATCTGATGTGGTTAGAGGAATTAAGAAATCAAGAAGAAAAGGGCAACACAACAAATTAAATTTCAACAAACTGTTGGCTTCTGTTCAATATAAGATATTCATACCATACCATATTTCATGTATCAAATATTATAATAAAGACCTTTTGTAATGAAACTTCTACAGTAACTCATTAAAATCCAAAGTGTAGCTTTGGTAAATGATGAGAATTATTTTTTTCTTTTTCTTTTTTTTAGATAGAACTATTTCATCTATTAAAGCCCCGAAAGATGCCTCTGAAACTCTTCCATTTTTTTTTTTTTAGAAATACCCCCAAATGCAAAACGTTGGGGGAGGGGGAGGGGGAGGGGGAGGTGGACCCCAACATTTCCCCATAGATAATGTACACAGCAATATCAACTTACCATCTTACTGATGGTATACTTAATATTTAGTCAATTTGAGGCCGTTTTCTGATGTCTGGGGTTACAATAGAATACTTTGTGAAAGATTGATGGAAAATGTATATTTTCAACCAAAACTATGTACATTTTCAATTTGATATAAATTTCCTTATCTGAAGGTCCACTTTTCAGGCAGACAGTATCAATTAAAAAGTCACATTTTCTCTGAGTTTCTAAATGTTTAATTGATGCCTGATGGTTAATATATATTATGTTTTGTGAACAATACAACAGTTAACGGTCCTTGTGCATGGTTAATTACTGCAAATATAAGTTACATGCAATACAATGAAAATGGTTTCATTTAAAACCTTTATTAAACAAGAATTTAATTTATAGAAATTATAGACATTTTCTAACATCCACAAAGTCTTTGTCATTTCTCTAAATTTCCCACAACAAGTGGTTTAATGGGAGGTTTCTTTATCAATTCAACAATTCACGGATATTTTTTAAAGTTACTCATGTAAAAAGTGACAAACTTTATTCTGTAAAAGTATCAACAATCACAAATACTTTTGCTACTGTATGTTGTATGTTCATCATAGTCTGTACAAGTGTGATTTGCATAAAATGGCTTTCTTTCTTGTGTAACAACACTGTTATATATAAAGAACATTTAGCATATGGATTTTAAAGCGAAATGTGGGGCAAAAATTACTTCTTCTGCATATGTCTGTTGACAAAGCTGTCATTTATTTCTTTTCACAGTTCTTATGAGATCAATATCAACATAATTTGCAAAAACAATGTGAATTACAAGTAATATAGTGAGTTAACTATCCATTGAAAATTTGTACACATTACTTAAAAAAAACAAGGAATATCTTAAGTTTCTGTATTTCAATTTGACAGAAATTTGTACCTAATACCCAACCAAAACATTATACCAAATATCAAACTAAACAATTTTGGAAACTGAACTATTAACTATTGCTAGGGGCTAATACAATGCATTTACAAAATTAGACCTTAGTAAATTGATTGCATATCCAATTTTCTATCACGGTAATCTTAAGTATTTTTTCCCCATTGACTACTTATAAACTGATCATACCTATGTCTTATGCTTAGGATAAGGGATTTAAATAATCTGCAAAAAATATCAAGAAAGTTTATAACTTCTGTGTGAAGTTTGGTGGCACTTTCTGGTTCTGATCACACTATTTTGAAACAAGTCAATAACTCTACCATTGGCCCCACTACACCCTTCGAAAAAAAAAAAAAGATAAGTGCAAGTTTTCAGTATTTCATCATCAAATTTGCATAGAAGGAGTGACACATAAAACAAATAAAACAACAAGAAAAATAATTATGATCTTCATTGCTGTTATCAATGACATGAAACATTTCCATTCAATGTTTATTTATTGGGAGTTATACACTAAATGATGCTGCAATGACGTATGCATGCTGACAACACAACTCGATACGATACACGTAAAATAATCTATTCCCATTTAACTCGTGGGATCTGGGGTCATTACTAGCATGGAACGGCACAATGCAGGATCGCTGATAATCGCTATCTCTCGCTCTTCGATCTTCGACCGCCGCAAACATGCAACCAAAATATCATCTCTGTGTTGTATTTGGGCGACGGCTTTAGGAGCGTAGTCCAACATTTGCCGTGATACTGGCGTTCTGTGAGTTGTTCAAAAAGTTGCTGCACATGCTGACCCATTGGGTCTTGGGAAGAGATAGTCTTAGCCAAAATGTTTTATCAATTTTGTTGGGGAAATTTTGTATTTAGAAAATGTACCATTTTCACATCATTTTTTTTTCAATTTGGTGGACAAATAAATGAGGAATGAAAATTTGCTTGTTAGTCATGTCCTAGAACAGGGTTGACAATACAGAGATACCAACCTCTTATGAATTAAAAAAAGTATGAAAAAAAAGTATTTTGGCTTGAAAAGAAGTATTTTCCATAGAAGTGTGACAAAGTGATCCCACAGAAAAAAGGAATTTAGAGGCATTTTGCTCAAAATCACAAATATTTGCAACTAAAAAAGTACTAAATTCTGCAAAAAAGGAACACTTAGCATCACTGCCAGTATTTTACAGAAACAAAACTCCTCAATTTATCCCTGATGGGAGTTAAAGATCATCATCATTTTGACATACTTCTTGCTTCAACTATTCCTTTCTCGTCTCGTGTCCATGGTATGAATACAAGGTGAAAATGTCAGACTACTGTACTGACAAAATTCCCTGATTTTCACTGATTTGAGGGACTATTCTCAAATTCCCCGACTTTTCCCTGATTGAAACTAGAGGCAATTCGGCCTGCGCGCAGCCGGATGGGGTAAGCCTCCGCACCCCGTCAATTCGCAAACTTTGAATTGTACAGGGCATGACCTTTTTGACCGTTCAACTCTGAATGTCATTTATGCCCCATAATACATACTGTCAGCCCAAATTACATCAATATCCGATAAGGCTGTGTCTCAAAGTTATCGCGCGGTAACTCGAGCCCGAATTCAGACATATTTAGGCCCAGTGACGTTTGAACTTTACCCTTTGAACTCAAAATCTAATCAGTTCGATTGGTGCCTCATAATACATACTTCACCAAGTTACATGGAATTCAACCGGCCGTCTCAGTTATCGCGGTAACGAGCCCAAACCAGACGTATTAAGGCGGCAGTGACCTTTGACCTTTGAACCTTTCAGCTCCAAAATCTACATGAGTTCATTGGTGGCTCATAGTAGCATACTTTCACCCACTTAACAATGAAATTCAACCGGCATATTTCAAGTTATCGCGGTAAACGAGCCCAATCAAGACATATTTTTATGGCCCGTGTGACACTTTTGAACCTTTGACCTATTCAGCCCTCGAAAATCTTTTTCAGTTCAGATTGGTGGCTCATAATAACATACTTCACCAAGTTACATGACATATCCGAGCAAGCCGCTCCAAGTATATCATCGTGTAACGAGCCCGAATCAGACATATTTAAGGCCGGTGACTTGACTCTTGTGATCTTTCGCATCCAAAATCTAATGAGTTCATTGGTGGCCTCATAGTACATACTTGGTTCCTATGTTACATCAAAATCCGACCACCCTCTCAAGTTATCGCGGTAATTGAGCCCGAATCAGACATATTTTAGGCCCGGTGACTTTGACCTTTTTGACTTGAACTAAAAATCTAAATCAGTTCATTGGTGGCTCATAATACATCTTTCAACCCACGTTATGAAAATTCAACCGCCATTTTCAAGTTATCGCGGTACTGAAGCCCAAATCAGGACCATATTTTAGGCCCGGGTGACCCTTTGACCTTTGACCTTTCAGCTCCAAAATCTAATCAGTTCATTGGTGCTCATAATAACATACTTCACCAAGTTACATGACAATCCGAGCCGCTCTCAGTTATCAATGGTAACGACACCGAATCAGACATATTTAAGGCCCGGTGACGCTTTGACCTTTGAGCCCCAAAATCTCAAATGAGTCATGGTGGTGCTATCTAATAACATGTACGTTGGTCCTAGTTACATCCAAATATCCGACGCAGCCGCTCTCAAGTTTTATCTGCCGGGTAATGAGGATGAATCAGACATATTTAGGCCCGGTGACCTTTGACCTTTGACCTTTGAGCTCTAAATCTAAATTCACTTCATTGGTGCTCATAATAACATACTTGCACCCCAAAGTTACATGACAATCCGAACTAGCACTCTCAAGATTATCGCAGGTAAACGAGCCTGAATCAGAACATATTTAAGGCCGGTGACTTTGACTTTGACCTTTCAGCTCGAAAATCTAATCAGTTCATTGGTGGCTCATAATACATACTATCACCCAAGTTACAGACCAATCCGACCAGCCGCTCTCAAGTTATCGCGCGTAACGAGCCCAAATCAAGACATGATTTTAAGGCCCGTGTGACCTTTGCCTTTGACCTTTCAAGCCTCCAAAATCTAGTTCAGCTTCATCTGGTGGCTCATAGTACATTGACTTTGTCCTAGTTACATTCAAAATCATTGGGGGTTTTCAAGTTATCGGCGGTTATACGAGATTCGGTAACGGACGGACGGACCACGGCGGACGCACGGACGCACGGACGGACGAACCCGAAAACATAATGCCTCGGCAACTTCGTTGCGGAGGCATAAAAAGGGAAAGTCATTTTTTAGGTTTTCACTGATTTCCAGATTAGTTGGGAACCCTGCCATACTAGAACACAATAAATAATTTCACATCTCAAAATCTGACATGCATGGTACAAAATATGAAATTAATTAACAAGTTACAAAGAAGCATTATCTTTGAAACTGATAAAATAATAATAATGACTTTTGATTATGAGTTTTATGTCCCATTACCTTGCTACAGCCCTATGGAATAAAATCAATCAAAATAAACAAAAAAATGTCTGCAGAAATAGGAAGAGAAAGCAGTTAAAAATGGGGATAGTTGATGGTTAATGTGCAATTCAGCAATCTTACTGTGCTTTCAAAATTGTGCAATTTCAGAATAACTAGTATCAACAGCATAAACACAACACAACCAATTGTGTTGGCTCAGTTGGTAGAGCGTTCGCTTTACAACCGGGAGGTCAGGGGTTCGAGCCCGTTCAAACCCCGGCCACGTCAGACCAAAAGACGTTAAAAGATGGGAGTTGCTGCTACCCTGTTTAGCGTTCAACGATTTAAAGGCAGTGGATCTCATTTGCAAACATCCCCGCAGACCAGGAAAAGATAACCCATGCCACTAGGCTATTGTTGAAGGGCATGTCTGTGAAATCTGGGGGTCAGTGATTGCCTAGAATTTGAGAAATGCAAAAGAAAAAAAGGTGCCGTTTAGTGTACGTTCTATGGTAGGAATTTTTTTTCTCGCGAGAAAAAAATTCAAATCTGAGTCTAACGGTAATAATTCCACCAAAACTGAGTTTTTAGCTCCTATATTTTGCTAAAGGTTCCCAGATGGCATTTTCTTCGAAATGCCATTGTATTTACACAATGTTAATTTTTAAGCATGCAAAAGAGATCCCCTGCCTTAAAGGGATAGAGCAACGTCGATCTGGCGCTGCTCAGTGGCTGCCGGGCCCACGATCAATTGGGCAAAATGAATTTTCTGAGGATTTCTATTTCTGATTTCTGTTTCAAATAAAATGTGGATTATTATTATGTATTGGCATTATTATGTATTATTATGTATTGGCATAAACATTATAGAATGACTGTAAAAGAGTCTAGAGACACTTCTCAGCTGATACCAGGTTGAGCTGCATGTGTTCTGGTATTGACACAAATCCAGATATAAAAGCCTTCCGTAAACTGTACCTTTCTAAATTTATCACAAGCTATGAGTGGTTATAACTGCACTTTAATTACAGAACCTAATCAACTCTATCAAATCAAGGGCAAGTTCTCATGGAAAAAAAATTGCTATGTTTACCTGTGAATTGTAATTTTATCACCATTTGTTTTGTGATCAGGTACTATAGTGCATTGCCATGGAAACATACAATCCTTACACAATCATTTGGTCAAACACTAGTTTGTCTGAACTGGTGGTCACGAGGTGACGAACATTGAAAGCGTCGGATTTTTGTTAAAACTCTAATCACGTCAGTCTGAATTTCAGTAAAGTATGTCAAAGAATGCATGTTTGAAATGTTTGTTTTTTGATTACATGATTCAGAGTGTGTCTGACAAGAATTGACTGACAATGTGTCACTACCTGGCCGTTATAATCTAGAACATGCAAGTCATAACAATTGACATTTAATGAAGGAGGGGGGGGGGACCCGGGGGAGGGGTGCATTAAATACTGTATGGTTTCATATCCACATAGACCTTTATGAGCTAACTTTTGTCAATCTTTTCTCACCACAATGGGTGATTTCAAGTTTTGGATTAGTGTTCGTGTTAACACTAGCCCCTAGGGATTAAGGAAATCACCATTTCAAGTTTGTTGTTAGTGTTAGTGTTATTTTTGTCTCGGCTCACTCAGCTGGGTCGCGCAGCTGTGTGTGTAATGTGTATGGCAGCGCAATGGCGCGCGGTAAGCGGCAAGAAAAATTACAATATTTTAGATTGTGAAAGAACTAAGACATAATGAAATAAGTCAAATACATGAAATTAAGAGGGAAGTACATGCCTTTCCAACAGTGTTACATTTGTAGTACAATTGTTTACATTTCATCAAGAAATTACAACATTTCTTCAGGCTTTCCGCGGTTTTCATGTTCGTCGAACAAGGGATGTGACGTCACGCTCGTGTTAACACTCGTGTTAAGCTATCGATTAAGGAATCGATAGTGGCCATTAACTCTTAATGTGCCAGAGAAATTACAGCTCTATTGACATTTTGTTTATTATGTGGTGCATATTTGCGACTTTGGCACGTTAGGGGTTAATCCGAGTGGCAGTGTTGGAGTTCGGTTTAAGGGCTCTTGACGTCTACTAACACTAACAATAACACTAATCCAATACTTGAAATCACCCAATGAGTAGTAAAAATTTATCAAATTGCACATGACATTCAGAGTGTGGTATTGAGAGATTTTGAATAAAAGTTATTGGTAATTACTTGACAGAAATTCCCCACAAATAGATAAAAATATGAATAGTTGGATAACACACAATTTCAAATGATATTATACAACATATCATTTCTTTGGATTATACAATACACATATTGTAAAAAATGAAAATCAGGTTTAAGCCAAGGACAAAGTTTGGGCCAATCTGAAAAATTGTGCATCAATCTATTTTGAGCTAAATTTTTGGTGATATCATTTTTACTATTAATTTGTTCATAACTGTACATGTTTCTAAATCCACTGAATCAAATTTCTTTTTCACATCAAATAACAAAGACATGAAAACAGTTATGAGAATGATAACAGACAGGCATGGCAATCAAAGATCGTGAAGTAGGGGATTAACACAGACCAAAGATCTTTCAAAATCTATTCCTGTGGTCATTAATATCTATAATTTATTTGAATTGAAAAAAGAACACAAAAATCAAAAGTTTTACACCTTTTATTTTCACATAAACTACAAGAGCAGGCACAAATTCCAATATAAGTTTGTTGGTAAAGATAGAGGGACAACTAGTTACAAATGTATGCTGGCACACTTTAAAATAACTGGCTCCTTACCTGTTTTCCTACAATTTCAAGGATGCTCTTGAGAAATCTTTTTTAAGGATAAACACTTGAATAATTGCTAACAAAGAAACATCTTCCTCGACATAGCACATAAATTACATTTGTATACTGCTCATTAAAGGCAAAGTTCACCCTGACATCAAGTTGGTTTTAATAAAGGCAGAAAAATTAGAGAAACATGTTAATGAAAGTATGGTGAAATTCCACCAAAGAATATCAGAGTTATGAAGTTTCAAAGTTTTAATTTTGTGACATCAAATGCAATATAAATTCCATAAATTGTCTTTTTTTAATGGTTCATGATAATTAAATGTTTGGTTTTTTTTCACAGAAGCATGTATGAAATGATGTTTCTAATTATACATTGAATGCACAGCAGGTTACATGATTTTCATTTTTCTGAGAAAATGGCACTTTATTGAATTTATATTACGGCAATTGGGGAGCTGCTCGCCTGTGACGTCACAAATTTAAAACTTTGAAAGTTCATAACTCGGCTATTCGTGGGGGTGGATTTTTGCCAAACTTTCATTAATATGTTTCTCTCATTGTTCTGTTTTTATTAAATCCAAGTTGATGTCAGGATGGACCTTGCCTTTAATAGTGAATAAACCCTTTAAAATTCTCCAATTTTCTTACCTTTAAAGTTTTCTGACATTTTCTCTTCTTCTACTGGACTATAGAATGAACTGCACAGGAAATATCTCCTTGCACAAATTTCATTTTCATATGCCATTTGTCTTCTTGTCTCTGCATATAAGAAACTGACAAGAACATATCACATGAAAGTATTCTCACATCAAATAAAAGTGCAAATACAATACAAAAGAATTTGTATTACTTGGGGGATTTCCAAAGTTATGCAATGTTACAGTATAATTACAACTACATTGATTCTATTTTAGACATAACAGTAAAACTGAGATAATTTTTATTGGTAATATCATGCGTTTGCAATATATAGATTTCAAATGATACTGTTTTAACACGATAAAATTAATATCCTTGCCCACTCACATCCATTAATACTAAACAATATCAGGTCAATGCAAAGTAATAATGTATGAACATCTATTCTTCCAAATAAACATAAAAAAATAATCAGAGAGAAATCACACAATTTATAATTTGGCAACAGTCATTACTATTTGTTATAAATTGCTTCTCTATCAGTTCAAAACAATTTCTTATTCAACCAACCAAATAGGAAAGAATGTTTCAGATGTCAAAAACCATTCACCAGATACAAAATGCTTGTGGATGCATTTAATTGAATTAAAAAGGTTACTGGGCTTAGGTAGGATCTTGCGACTATAGCACACACTGTACATAACATTTCCTCACTTGCACGGCCCGCTGTGTTTGCCCTGTACAAACACAAGATTAGATTAAGATAAGAGGTTGCCATTATTTACCTGAAGAGATGGTAACTTAATAGTTACAGAACGTAGTCTGTCAGTGACCGAGGATACTGCAGCCATCGCGAAGATTAAGAGACCTGGATGGACCAGAACAAACTGGAGACCAAAGCTCTCATAACATTATCCCCAGAACGGTTTCAGAGCAGACCTTGGACCAGTTCTGGTAGGGTTGGGCAGGTTGCAGTTAGCCCCTACACAACTCATTTTTCTTGAAATGTAATACATGTAGTATCATTTTCAGAAATGTACATGTATCACCAATGTACTATTTTTATAAAAAAAAATAACACAAAAAACCCTTTTGTTGTATAATTCCAGTTAACCACTTACATGTTTGGACATAGTTGAATTAGTTCATCATTGCAATAATTGATTTGATTTCACTATAACACGCATTTCTATAGTCCCCAACACAAACTCGTATTTATTCTCCAATGGGTTAACCTACATTTTTGGTGATTTTTTATTTTTTCAAGTCTGAAAGGTTTTGGGAACTGACTGTCAGTTAACCTATGCAATGCAGCACTAATCTAATGTAGGTCTCAAAGGATTGTAATATAAATTTTTGTTTGTCTATCAAGTAATAAACTTAAGATATATAAATCTTTATTGTTATTTCCATTGCTTTCAAAATGTGAGACCCAATTACAAACAACTAATTTGGTCAGAAATCTGAATACTAAGAAAAAGATCATCTGCAGACTGCAGCATACACCCAGCTTGTGTATGAAGTTTCTCACTTCCCATCTTGTTATGAAGTATTGCGAAACACGTTGACCATTTCACAAAAGTCAATCAAACTTGTTACAAATCTCAATGGTTTAGGTAACAAGTTCCCTCTATTCCAGAAATATCAGCTAAATCAGGAATTGACTTCACATCAAATCTCCAATAGAACACACACAAAAATAGATCATAATCACTCAAACTTGTTAGAATTCTTGATTGTTTGGGTAACTAGTTCCTCTACTCCTGAAAACAATTATACCAATATATCAGGAATTGACTTCACATCAAATCTCCAATAGAACACACACAAAAATAGATCATAATCACTCAAACTTGTTAGAATTCTTGATTGTTTGGGTAACTAGTTCCTCTACTCCTGAAAACAATTATACCAATATTCTATGAATCAGCTCTACATCAAATCTCACACAGAATATACACAAAAATAATTCATAAATCACTCAAACTCATTTGAAATTTTGATTGCTTGGGTAATTAGTTTGTTTACTCACCGAAAAAAGAAACAGATTTGGGGGGAATATTGGCTTTTCATTAAATCTCACAAAGAATACACACAAAGACAAAACTTAAATTTGACACTTTTATCATCCACTTTATTAAGCTAGAATGTAATCAAACAACAACCCAGTTGACTTTTTTTGTCAAATACCATATGCATGCCCATGTATACAATAATCATATAAATATGAGCCAGGCATGTCATTACCTGTGTCTTAAAAGTTGATAATATAACTTGGCACAACAGAGAAATCAAAAACATTTCAAGCATTTGAATTTTGCCATTGGTCTGGTCTGTTTACAACAATGTCATTTTTGCACATTAAAAGATTTTTACCAATAGCACTTTGGGGTCTATAGCACATTTTATACAGTGTACTCAAACCAATGTACATAAATATTTGTGTAGTTCTATTCTATAAATTAAAAAGAAATGCTGAAAAAAGATTTTGTGCATAAAAAACACATCAAACAATAATTTATCAAATGTACATGTAGTTGGGATACCCAAATTATGTACGAAATTCCAATGCATGTTAACACAATAAATTATTATAATTTAAATCTAGAAGTGTGTGAAGCACTGATATATGTATATAAATCATTAAATCCAAAGTTTAAAGCACTTTAATTACATTTATAATGGTAAGATATTTCTGTTTACTTTCACATTTTAAAATACAAATTGGGAAATATCAGCAAAGTGAAGAAATGGTATTGTTTGTGTACAAATGGTTAAAACAGATCCACTTTTGAATTAAAATAATTCAAATAATACTGTCTATGGGTAGTAGGAGAATACAGGTCCGTGTACATGTATCGGTATACACATAAACCCAAATGAAAAATAATGAATGAAAAATAAATGGATATTTTTTAATGATCATTCAAAAGAAACCACAAGAATCTAAATGAACTTAGCACATTGTATATCAGTAGTCAAAAAGTGACATGTATTTTCTGTATCTCAAAGATATTACTTAAATTTTTCATGCACATTGTTTCAGACACTGATTCTTAATACAACAAAAGCTTTTTCCTCACTTATTTAGTTGACTCTAACATATCAATGTTAAAAAGTCTATGTGGAGACACTTCTCAAATGCAAGATTTTAATTTAACTGAGCCTGAAATATTATCAATAATCATCTTTCATAATTACAGTCCAATTGATGCGATATTTGATGGACAGCATCCACTGACAATGTCACATACATTCTCGAAGAACATTGACCAGCAATTATAGTTTCTTGCACAAATCCACCCCATTTGATTGTTTGTACGTAATGTTAAAGAGTCAATGTTCGTCCATGTGTGCAACCATGGAAATTAGTGTGCGAACATTTGTAACTCAAAATCTACCCTTGAAATCTAAATGAGCTTGACCATTTCTCCTGCATTCAAAACTATTCAACTTAATAATGATGGCAACACATTTCAACCCAGAAGAAATTGCTCCCCTACAACTGAAATGTTCGACGGATACCACTTCTCTGAAAAAAATTCTAAGAAATATTTTTAACAATAAAGAGGTATCTCATATCATGGCAACTCATAATATTGCAGTAACCATACGCTATGCGTAGTTTCATAACAAATTTGGTACAATTTTGAATTTTCACCATTTAAATGTTCATGGCATAATTTATATTTCTATGCGTAGTTTGTTCAGAAAGTTAGTATAAATTGATATTTTCGCCAATTACAATGTACATAACATGATTTACTATGATCGGCACAACAGTATTTCATAATCGAATAATATGGCACATAATTTCAGTACATGATTGGTTCATATATATGACTTAATTACCAAAAAGCCGAAACAAATCAATTAGGCTGCGTACTGTTTTGTTTAACATTGAGTTGTTACATTATGTATTAATCCACAATTTTTTTTCTCAGGAAATACATTACAGAAGAAAGGCAATGATTCACATTCCACATATGCATTTAAATGCGCAATTACGTTTGCATGATTTGTATACTGTATCTGCCATATATTTCGCATCCATATAATTTCACGAATTTGCTTCAAGAATGGGAATTTTCAAGAGTATATTATCATGATTTTATTGTATTTGCATTCACTTTGTAAAGAAATATCAGGAAGTGAATATTTTCGCATTCAGAAAGTTGCGTAAATAAAACCACCGTGAAATATTCAGCGTATACAGTAGAATGTGTTATCAAACAAGCTCCTAGAAATGAACTCACAGCCTGAATTTAGTATAATTCATCATACTTTCCATATTACATTGCTAATATTAACTTCTACAGCACTTTCAAAGGTCTTCTTATATTCCAATTTCGCTGACTTCAAATGAAATATACAATGTACCATGTATGTCTTTTATTTCTACAGGAATTAAAATTAATAACTTGATTTCACAGTATGCTGGAGTTTATCGACAAAGTTTGAATTTTACTGACTTATTGAAATGAAATATACATATACTGTGTATCTCTTTTATTTCTACTGAAATCAAAATTAATAATTTGATCTCACAATATATATAAGAGTTTATTCATCAAAAGGTTTAATGTTCAGCTGCAGAACTATTCTCTTTTCATTTTGGTTGCAGAACATCATGACCTTTTTTTTTTTTCATTTATATTTTTGTATAAATGATTTGTTTGGCATGTTTGGTGTTATGACACTACAGAACAATGATAAACAACATGGGTTTCAACAAGTTGACCAAATAATGAGATGAACTTGGTTCAGTGAATTACAAAAGTAATGTACAACAATGATGCTGGTGATTGAAACTCCAATTCCCTTTTAGCACACCAAAGTTAGATGATACACTTCACATTATTTGACTAACTTAATTAGCACACAATGCAGGAAAACCAGCTAACTGCATCAATTCGTCTGAGAAAGTGTTTGGTTTTCCCTCTACAAATAAAATAATGGTATTTTTGCCAGATTTATCAATCAGTGCATACAGTATGTACTTTCTAAGTAATGACCCTTAATTTGCTGAAAATGTTGATACATACAGTTGAGTTCAGCTCAGTCATTTCTTAATCACATTACATATTATGCAAATCAGGATCAAAACCTTTAAAGGCAAGGTTCACCCTGACATCAAGTTGGTGTTAATCTAAGCAGAACAATAAGAGAAACATATTAATGAGAGTTTGGCGAAAATCTACCAAAGAATAACGAAGTTATGATGTTTCAAAGTTTTCAATTTGTGACGTCACATGCGAGCAGCTCCCAATATGTCATGTAATGTAAATTCCATAAATTGCCATTTTTTAATGGTTCATGATAATTGAATGTTTTTTTTCATAGTTGCATGTATGAAATAATGTTTCTGATAATATTTTGAATGCACAGGTAAAACCATTTTCAATTTTCTGAGAAAACGGCACTTTTATGGAATTCATATCACATGACATATGGGGAGCTGCTCGCATGTGACGTCACAAATTGAAAACTTTGAAACCTCATAACTCTGTTATTCTTTGGTGGATTTTCGCCAAACTTTCATTAATATGTTTCTCTCATTGTTCTGCTTTTATCAACACCAACTTGATGTCAGGATGTCAGGGTGAACCTTGCCTTTAATCCTATAATCTTCATGTACATGTATGTCAGTTTTAATACAGAGAACCAGTATAATTTTACTGGCAAAACAATAAGAACAAGGAGCTGTATCTCATTGTATCTGAAGTAATTCAAGAAACCAACACCTTAAAAATTCAATTTCTACACAGCTAGAACATAAACAATCACTATCATTAAGTTAACTGGTCATATATGTGATTGATGAAATCATAACTTTATGATATTTAATGCTACTGCCACTCCAGCAATATGTGATGCAATTTTGTGCATTGATGAAATAAAATTCCAATTTCAGAAAGCAGAAAACAGAGAGAAAAACGGAAGATCTTTTTTTTTTAGAGAATGGAAAACTCGGGAATGATGCAAAACTACAGAATTTGTGATTTTACAATAAACAAAATTTCAAGTTTTAACATACTTTTTTATACCAGTATATGATTATGACTCATGCTCTTATACTTAATTTTACAAGTTATTTCTAATATGACAGTTGCCCATAACCTGCTTGCAAAACAAATACCATGCAGAATATCTCTTGGTGTCACTTTTCCTGGTAATACAGATACAGAATTCATGACAGATTATGTGTCTGCATATACTTAGTTATCTTGCTTTTGGTTTTAGTTAAATCTTAATCATTTTTGTTTGTGAGGCGTCAGATTAAAGAAAATATATCTACGTTTAACTCTTAACATGCCAGAAGATTTGAACCTCTATGGACTTTGTGTGTATTATTTGGTGCAGATCTGCGACTTTGGCACGTTAAGAGTTAAAAATACATGATTTGGTTATTACTAGTAATAAATTATTTCAAAACAGAGCTGCCAACATTCATCAATGCCTTGTAGTAATTTCATGGCTGAAAATCAGTAATTTGGCCATATTTTGAGTCAAAATCAGAAATTCTAATATAAAGGCGGTAGAATTACACAAAACTGATTTGGCAAAATCAGTATTTTTCATGCAACCACCATTTTTCTTCACCACTTTTATTAGAAATTACTGAAAATCAGTACCACTTGGCTGCTCTGTAAAAATCACAAAATATGTTAATATTTTACATAATAAAGCATAGAGCCAAAAATTATCAAACTCAACATTGTTATCATATGGACTTTGGTATCAACTTAATCTATAGATTGAGGAATCAAATATGCATTTCTAGTATACAGCAGTTGTTTACAAGTAGATGTTTCTATTACTGCATTTATCATTGTGTTAGCATTTTGTTGTCATAATCACAAGACTAAGTGTTTTTAAACTGCTAAAATTTAAATTCTTTGTATTTTCAAATCCACTGTGCTTTCTAGTACTATGTTGATGCTGATCAATGAACATTCTTGAAGTTGATGGTGATCTAATCAAGAACGCAGTCTTCAAGATTTACTGCACAAATGCTCAATTAATGTTATAACCTTGAATGTTTCAGAAAGCAAGAACATGTAATGTACAAATTTGACCTTATGTGTATGGAACTATAAATAAGGGCGTACTTCACTCTAACACTCTGTGCAACCTGTTAGAATTTGGCATATTGGATTATTATGTCCATTACACAGCACTTCTAAAATTGATGTGCACTGATTCTCGAACAGTTCTACCTGCACCATAGAGGGGGCTGTTTATCAAATCAATGTTAGCCTCTGTCATAGGATGCCAAGTTTACCAGTATGCCACTACTTAGTAATGTTTTGTGATAACAAGGTACATGTAGATGATGTCAGTGCTTAAGTTGCGAAGGGTAGGGGTATTAAAGGTCATGTTGTTCAAATACACACCATGACCTCTCTTGTTTAGATATGTTCCAGCTAAACGGAAAAAAATGTATGGTTCCAAATTTGGGAATCCCATGCTATACAGTTTTTGAAATGTTTATGAATCATTTGAATAAGGGATGCTTGCTCAAACCAAACCAAGCTGTTGCTTTTCAACTGTTAATAGAGTCTACCTGTCACAGTGTATCAAGGGCTATTTGGGCCGTTGGCACTGGTCCAACTTCAATGGTGTGAGTTTCTGCCCTTGTAAGCTTTGATCAGCAGGTGTTCAAATTTCACACAAATGATATATGAATCATATTTTTCAGCCACACTGTCTAGTATAATCATCTCATACAATTCAAATTCCAATAGTGTCTTACATACAGTGTATGCTTAAATTCACTTTGAAGTTTAAGGAGCCTATTTTTAAAGAAAATTGACAGTTTAGTCCCAAGGCTTTATTATGACAGGTGAAATTTATGTGATTTGATGTCAGAAAATCTTTTTTTTTTAATGAACTCCATTGAGGAGCACAATTTAAGAGCACAGTATCCATGCAAAAAGCAGAGAACCTATAGAAAAACATAAAATTCATATCTTGAATATTGTTTACTGGCATTGACTGCTCTTCAGCCAATGTTTTGAGGGGCATTTACACAAAATTGATATTCTATATTTCAGTCTGTTATTATTATCAGCTGATTCAGCTTCATGATGCAGATAGAAATACACAAATCTAACACTACATTCACATACATTAATTACATGGTACAGGTGACAGAATAATGGAAGAAGATAAAAGGAAGAGAAATGGAGTTAACAATGAGTCCTGCAACACTGTCAGACTACACAATGTCAATAAAAGATAAGTCTTATTTGTGCTAAATTTTGTTGAAATTTCATCAACAAAGATGGAAATAAACACTACAAATCTGTATGAAAACAAGTAGCAGATTGATGTACTGTATACGCCATATATTTCGCGTCCATATATTTTCACGATTTTGCTTCAAGACGGGATATTCGCGAGAGTATATTTTCACGATTTTATTGTATTGCATTCACTTTGTACAGAAATGTCAGGAAGTGAAAAATTTCGCATTCAGTAAGTCGCGAAATTTGCGAAAATAAAACCACCACGAAATATTCAGCGTATACAGTATACTTTCCAATAAGTCTACGTATTTACAGGTATATTTTCTGTAGCAGTGTCACCTGCCCTTGTGAGGGCGCTATTTACCCAAAGAATATTACCATGCCTGGGGCAATCATGACATGTCTGTCCCCATTTTAGTGCAGTTGAAATGTATTTCTTTATAAACAGAATGAAGAAAAAAATGCATTCTTGGGATTACATCATATTTACATTATACACACAACTATTTTATCACATTAGTATACTTTTGACAAAACTGGAGAGCATGAAAAAAGGTCACAGTTGTAAGAAATGAGTAAAATGCAGCATTAATGAGCACATTTTGGTATCAGATGATAGTGATTCAACTTTTGCAATTCAATCTACAGCACACCACTGAAGTATGTATAGTACAATAAAAAGTAGGATGTGCAATTTCACTTTTAAACTAGAGGACTCGGCGGGGGGTACCCTTCGAGCACATGTATCCCCCACACCCGTCCCTTCACACCCCATTTGGATGAATTAGAAATATGAAATGGCATCCTCTAACAGTCGGAACAATGAGGGCACTGTCACTAAAAACTGTTGTTATGCAGAATGACACCCCACCCCCCCCCTCACCCCAATAAACGTCCAAAGCAAGTTTGAATAAAATCGGACAAGAAATGTGGCCGATAGAGCACATACAAGTAATGTGACATGGCACCCAAGCCGGAACACTGAGGGCGCCATCACCAAACACTAATGTGGCCTACATGTAGAATGACCACCCATACACCTATACAGCAAGTTTGAATAAAATCCTTTGAGTAACAATAAAGTAATTGAAAAAATAAGCATTTTTGCAAATTTAGACCTATCAGGTTGACCTTTGACCCTGTAAAAGGAAGAACATTGGGGGTAGCATCACTAAAAGTTGTAGGTGTCCAGAGTTGACTATGATACACTTACACCACAAATTTGAAGAAAAAAAATTGTCGAAAAATGCGGCCAGTATCATGCACACAAGCAGACCCTGAAAAATGTACCTTTTTGTGTACAAAGACGGACCAAGTGAGGGCGCCACCACCAAAAACAATAGGCATCTTCGCTTTACCATAATGCACCTTCATACAAAATTTGAAGATGATCCGAGAAGAACTGCAGCCAGTAGAGCGCGTTCGGGAGATACAAGAATTTTAATTTAATAATAAATGGGTCCAGTTTGCTAATCTATTGAAACTGTATGAGTTCACTTATTCCCAAACCATTTAACCTACCTTGAAAACCGGGTAGTTTTCGGTTAACCTAAACCAATTATTGAAGTTTCTTTTTGAAAAAAAAACCCTTGTTACTCACTGAAATAATAGTGCCAACATGCTAGTGTTTATGGTAGAATTTAACTTTTGCTTCACAGCCATCCGGCCTCTGGATGATGTTAATAATGTTTCCAGTTTTACAAACCTTAACATCCTTCAGGGGAATTGTCCTCAGGGGAGTTGTTCTCTGGCGGATCTGTCCTCTGGGGGAGACGTCTTCTGAGGAGTTCAGATGGGGGGGGGGGGGGAGGGGTGGTCGTCCTGATATGAAGCTCATGCATTCTTAATATGTGCCACAACAACATTGGCACACAATGCCTGTGATTAGCTGCTGTATACACCTTGTCACTCTTGTGTGAGAGTGTTTTCTCTTTGATGGAAGTTTCAGAAAACTTCTTTCAAACACATAATTGTCCCTATTGCATATAGCTGATATCAAGTAATATCACCTCGCGATACCGATATATGATCGAACGCTTTTGGGTTGTATACTTCCGGTTCCGGTAAATTGTACAGTCAAACGCACAAAACACGTTATTTTGAACCTCGTTAAACATGTAATATTAATACCTCATACCCGAGCAAACATGGATTGACCTGATGAACAATTTTGGAGAATGTCTGTGTCGTGAAAGGATTTTCTTAGTGAAAGAAATGTTCCTATGACTGGTAAATGAAGGAATGAACTCGCAACTCTCGCTAGGAAAGCCGCGAATGTTTACCCCTTGAGAGAGGAATGTGATCACGCACGCATGCACACGCCAACTCGGAATGTGAACGCCGGTGTGTGAGGACGGCCGATGGCTATGTTCATGGCCTAAACAGAAGGGTTGTTATATGGACGATGGACTTGAAAAAAAATATATTATTCGCGAGCTTGTAAGAAAGATTTTGACACAATCCACAAGCACTTTAACGTTCAATGTGTATAACGCTTTGCTTAAAGCGAAAGTTTATTTCCCAAGAATTAAGGGTCCAAAAATTAGAGCACCACATGCGTTCAGATTCGAAGAGCTATATGCCATAGGGAGAATTAATGTGATAATGTTGGAAATTCACATCGCAATATATCACTAAATCACCTGCAAACTTGTATATACAGTATCAGTAACAATGGACTTCTGAAATTTATGTATCACATATTAAAATGAATTTAGGGGTAATGGTCTTTCCTTAATTGCTAAATTGGGCGGTGGTCAATTGTCACTTATAATTAAGATACGACACTTTCTGGAAATGGAAGTGTAGCAAATGAATAATCAATAAGAGGTTTAATACATTTTAATCATAAAATCAAGTTTGTTGCGTAGTCAACAGTGCCTTTTGTCACAAGCTTGTTATTGTCTTCAACAGTGCAGTGTATCATATCCAAACAATGCTTGAAGTACACAAGCTTCTGACAAAATTACACAAATATCCAAACCTCATTTTGTCACCTAACCCGTTGAAGACAGTTTGATTTTTCTAAAAGGTGCATTTTCCTTGTACTTTGTGATAACTTGTCTCTCATCTTCAACGGATTCATAACATACATCTGAAAATTTGGGGCAAGATTAATTTTCCATATTACACATCATTGCTGGGCAACAGTTGGAATATTTGACAGAAATTATGGCTACTTCGCTATCATCTTATATGTCAGTGTTATATTCGAGACCACAGGTTCTGGGACCGAGACCACCCCAAAACTTGACCTTTCCATAGGGTTTGTACAGGTGACTCAGGCCGAGACCGGGACCAAGGCCACCTGACATTGGCCTCGGGTATAGCACTGTCATATTTGTATATATATTACACAATAAACATTCAGTGAAATCAAGATTATTAGTAATTTAGAATGCATGCAGTTTCATTGCAAACCCAGAATATAGTCAAAGAGGCCTCCAGAGTGTCTCTGAGTCGTCACTAGGTGGCAGTATTCAACAATGATGCGGGTCAGATCGCCGACACTCCATTGCCTGGTCTGGATCATCAGAGTTACCTGCTCCAGCTGGAGAAATTAAAAACAGACAGGAAAAAGGATGTAAAAATGCATAAAACAAACATAAATATTGCAAAATACAAACATATCCAATATCCATACATAGTGGCCTGTATCACTTTATGCACAAAAGATGTTTAACACATTGAGGATTGAGCCTTTTTGAACATCTGCCACATTGAGCAACTTTTGGAGTGTAGTGTCAACTTCAAAACAACTGTAACTTTTCGTGCATGAACACCGGAGAAATGTGTTGTGTATAAAAATTGTAGATAAAAGTTTACCCTTTCTAATAACGTAACTTCTAGTTCAATACTGTTAAGATTGCTGAAGTTATAATGAATTTTGAAATAATATAGTTTATATCAAAATATAGATAAATACAAATACATAGAAATTTAGCGGATTTTTCTCATTTCACACAAAAATATATGACACAATCTGAGATTTGTAGGAAAATATTGAACGTTAACATTATTGTCATTTATTCATGGGGTACAATTTGTGGCACAAAATTGTGCCAGCGACACATTAATAGTTAAATCAGAGGTAAAACTAGGAAACACAATTCTGTCAATTTGCCAGCTGGGAATTATCGTCATATTCCTGAGTAATAGCATTACCTCTTAGCATGCTAAAATCACAAATATGCACTACATAATACACAAAATATCCATATAGCTGCAATTTCTGTGGCACGTTAAGAGTTTAACTGAAGAGTGGAGAATGTACAAGTAACAAATAAATTTACAACAAAACACGTTTAACTGTTCAGAAACAAACCAGCAGTTATTTCAAAATACACAGCTTTCCATAAACTGAAGTTTAGTTTTGGTCGTCTGTGATCAATCTGCTTCTTAATATTTTGTTTAAATTTTGTCTTTGTATGATGCACCACAGATGAAAGGATAAAATGGTATGTACACAAAATAAACTCTGCAACCCTACACCCAAGAGAAAATGATTATTAACTCTTAACCCATTCAAGACTAAGTACGAGTTAACTCGAGTTGGGGTCTATGGAAAATGCGTGTTATAGTGAAATCAAATGTCTCCAATGGGTTAACATGCCTGGAGGATTTATACCTCTATGGATATTATGTGTATTATTTGGTGCAGAACTGTGACTTTGGCACATCAAGAGTTAAAAACAAATATAATCAATGTCATGGCATAGTTTGACCAAATCTGCCCCTTTAACACTTACAAAGGCAAATGTATTTGTAAAGTACATAAATACATCTATTATTAGCAAAATGGGTAATAGAGAACCCCATCCTACTATAATTATCATTAAAAAAAATCTACAAATCCTAGCATTGGACATAATGAACAAGAATATAGCTGTATTCACAGTATAATTTGTTTTATGTTCTTTGCAATGCAATGTTAAGTTTTATCAAAAGAATTCTGATTTCAAAACATCAAGAAATTTACATCATTTTGAACAAATGTAGTCCTATTCTAGTATTAATAGGCATGTTCATAATGTTCATACTAACCTGGCTGACGCGATCATCATTGAAGGTGTAATAGAACACAGAGGGCGCCCTGCACTGAGATGCTGCCATCCACTGGAGCAACGACTTGAGTTGGGGATTACCGCCGAATGCACCACACCCCCAGTTACCCGTGGCAACAGGCCTACTCGGAGTACAGTCCGTCAGCTGGTTTGGGTAGGTGCTACTTGCAGATGCCGAGGCACTATATAATGTGACTGCATCCCGAACAGCTTTAGCGACTATACATTCCGCAGCCTCCTCTATGGAGATTTCTGTTGGTTCTCGGGCTGAAGCAGTACCAGTGTCTTCTGTTTGACCAAATTCACTGTCCCTCTCATGCTGCTGCTGCTGCGGTTCACTTTCACCAGATGCGTCTCCTAGACGACTGTCTCTATCGTCATGAGAAAAATGTAGGCGTGGGTCTGTAGCCTGTTGTGACCTGAGGTACTGTTCCCGATAGGTCTGAAGAGCAGATTCTATGATTGAATTTGCCAAATTTGTCGCCATAGTGATGAGGTCAACTTCTGAAATGGTACTTCTCACAGACTGGGATGCCGAAGACACTGATGAGGTTCTGTTGCCACGGCGACTGGTTGGGTAGCTTCGCCGCCTGCCTCCCGATGAATCGAGATCCGACTGTGAATCGAGCCGGATGACTTCACGGAAAGGCGTGGCTCCATATAACTGTAAGAAAGCATCGCATATGATGTCATCAGAGAGCCTCGTAGCCAGTTTGTTTGCAGCATGGATTCTTGCCTGGTTCACTTCATGTTTTTGACTTGAAGTGCTGGATAATGAGCTCTGATACAACTCTTGCTGAAAATCCTCCAAGTCCGATTTCCTCCTTTGGCTGAGTCTCTCCTCCACTTCAACAACACGTGCAAGTTCCTGTGAAAAGAAGGCGATGTTTTCTTCGGCTTTGCTGGGACGTCGGCCCGTTGGGTCAATGTTTCCTATGCGAAGAAGATCTTCGGTGAAACTATCCACACTGGATCGCTTGGAGCCACTTGAAGGGACAGTTAATGAACTCCGTGAGCTGATGCAACCAGAACTGCTTTCTCTGCGCACTTCGCTCCTGGAGAGGAACTGAGTTGAGTCTGCAACAGCCCTTGAAACCAAGCTGCTGGCGAAGTCTTCAATCTCTTGCAACCTTGGTGACTCTTCATCCCCGACAAATCCTTTATCGCTGCCGGATTTCTGCGAGTCAGACCTCACTGAATCATGAGTGATGGAACTCAGGAGCTTTTCAGCAAACTCTTCCAACTGTGACGGGTCGTCGAGGCTGAAGCGTTTTGAGCTTCCAGTTGATGCATTGGACGGAGACGGAGGTGGGGTAGATGGAATGTCGGAAAATTCTACGGGAGGATAGATGGGGAGAGGCATCACCCCTGATAACTCTTGTAATGCCTCCTGAAATGCATCCTGAACAAGAAATGAAGCAAATGCATCCATACCGGCAGATACCCTGTGCTTCTCATCATTTCTTTCGGTTACACTGGTGTCTCCTTCCTCAGCAGAGGTGTTAGAATGTTTTATCTTTTGCACAGCACTGGAAACGACTCCTGCGACATAAGTCTCAACACTCATGGCACCTTTATCACTACTGACACTGGAAAGGCTTTCCCCTCGACTTGTCCCGCTGAAGTCACTGTCCGCGCCGATCTTCACAAAGCTGTCCGACTTGGACGACCATGTCGACACAACGCTGTAGTCCTCCAGGCTGGGCCCCTGAGTGCTCTCTGTCTCTGAGATGGATAGTCCTGCAATCTCCTCGAGGGCCTCCTTTAACACACCATCCACAACATCATCAATGATTGCACGAAGATTATCTGAGATGCCGTCTATATCGCCTTCACGACATCTCGGACTACTTTTATATTTTCTCGAAGGTTCAGCTGAGAGCACAGCTTTGCCTGATCGACTACTACCAAAGTCCTCACCTAGGTTTCCTAGATATCTATTACCCTGGCCAGCAGAGTACATGGCATCAATGACTAGATTTGTTGACATATTCTCTGCCAACTCCTCCACGTTTTTCCGTTTCTTTACATTATTCAAGTCTTTATGCTTTCCTAAAGAATTGGCTTTAGTCCCACATACGGCTGATGATGTCATTTTCTTTGAGGCATCAACAGATGCTTCCTTAACCACAGTCCCAGCTAAAGCAGATGCCTCTTCCTCTATATCTTTCCTGTGCCCACGGATGGCATTTCCATCAGTCCAGGATCTTGTAGCCTGTCCATGCCTACCCTGACAGTAATCCTTGACAGCGATATCAGTGATAGCTTTACTCAAAGAGTTGCTGTAGTCGGATATAGTCGGGAAGGATGGGGTGGCAGTTCCTGTGGTGGCAAACAAAGAAAAGTGTACAATTAAAATCTTATTTGAATATGATACCGACATGCAGATAATTAGATAGATTAGATAGATAGATAGATAGATAACTACATAGATGGAAAAAATATATAGATAGGTATAACAAAAAATAGATAGACTATACACAAACATAGATACACAAAATGAATGATTCCATACATTAACCTTTGATCACATTCAATTGACATAAACCTTTCCATTTGTTCAACTATCTGACTTCAATCTCAAAAAGATATTGGCTGAGGTGGGGGGGGGGGTGACAATCCCATTTGTTTCACAGTTAAAGCACCCATGTTTTGGTGCTCTCCTGAACAGGTGAAATTTTTAAAATACATGTTCAAGGTTTTGGTCACCTCAGCAATGACTGACCTCATCATAATACAAGTATAATATTGGCTTGTATTAAGGAAACCCATTTGTAGCTGCCTACCATTGTTGTTGTTTTGGTTTATGTTGGCACTCAGTCAAATATGACTATTTTCGCCAAGTCACATTATACAAATATACCAAGCTGTGAGAAAGTATAGTAGGAATTATCTATCTGAGGAGGGACTGGCATAGTAATAGTTTTTTCTGAGGGCGAAGCCCCGAGGAAATATATTACTGCCAGTCCCTCCGAAGATAGATAATTTCACTATACTTTCAAACTTAATGCTTGGTATATTTGTTTTATATCCCTCTCACTTAATAAAATTGAAAAAAATAATGTTTTAGCGAACTTTAAAGAGTAGTGCTATTAAATGAATATTATCGCAGTCTCGCGATGGCGAGTTAATTTTCGTAAATTTTCCGCATTTCAAATTTATGATTCATAAATCGGCGATAATAATCCGAAGGGTCAACGTGAAATCTTCATTGTAACACCAATGAAATGTTAAAAATAACATTAAAATAAAAATAACATGGTAATTAGTATACTAAAATTGTCATTTTGAGTTTCGCGGCGAATCAGACGCCATTTTGATTTCGGGTAATGAGCACGCGCAGTATGTGCAGTGCTGCCGAGACAAAAATAGTTAAAAATATACGGAGCTGTGGCGAGGATTTTTAATTTCTAGTGAAATTATTTTTGATCGTATTAGCATCAATCAACCAATTGCGATTTAGAAAATGCTCATGAATATTCATAGAGGGATATAATATAATTTTACATCCTACTACTGATTGTTCCATCAAAAGACACGATAACATAAATCTATTTTTATCAAAATAACGGGTCTTGTATTTCAATATATTTCCACCAATTTTGGTTATTATCCTCACAATAACAGTGCGTGTCCTCTTACACCCTCTGATCAGTTCGATCTTCAGGTACGAGAGGGCGCTACTGTGCTTGTGAACACGGATAATTATTTGAAGTCCGAGAGAATAACAGTAAAAATATAAATAGAAAGTCTCAAACGTACAAAATCAAGGAGAATTTGCTTGGTGTAAGAAAATAAAAACGAACATTGGTGGGTTGTGTTATTTGCCAGTACCAAAGTGTGTATAGGCTAATGAATTTTGGTGCAGTTAGGGGTGAATATTACATTATTTATTATTATGATATTTATATCAGTGCAGATTCATTATAGAAGTACTATTAGTATTACTATTGATAGACAGAGGCTTATGTGGACAGATCAAATCTTTTCGTTCTGTGAACGAAAGATACAATGGCCCTCTGGATATTTCCGTTCTTTGAGTTTAGGAGTTTGTAGATGTTTCTTTCCGAGTCTGTATCCGTTTCTGACAGGAGTATTGCTCGCTCTATCAGAAATTTGGTGCATTCTACCAAATAATGGTAAGTAAAATGAGGTCTTTTATAGACAGGTGGCTGCTTTAAATACGTGAATGGTCTCCACCGGAATTCTCGTTGCCACTATACTGCCCCCCCCCCCCAATGACAAAAGGGCATAACTGACATTTTGGTGTTTTGGAGATATTGAGCAAAATGTATTTTGTTCAACACGTAAAGCCCTATTCAGTGTCCTTTTAACAAGTGGATTATGAAACAAAGGGACACTTCTATTAATATTTGTTTTTTGTTCTGCATGTTTAACATGATGTACTGAGTCCCCTACACTATATAACTCAATTTTGAAACAAATGTCAGTTATGCTCTTTTGTCATTGGGGGGGGGGGGCAGTAATAGGGAAGTTGGCTGCTACAGAGGTGGCCACTAAGGCAGCTGTGACAGTAAGAACCCCGACTATAGATCTTTATACTCACTACAGAGGCTGTCCAGTCCCTCTGAGGCAGTCTCAAAGTCCCCCTCTGTCGACACCTGTGATTGGTCGATAGCATCTAGGTACAGGCTGTCACTCATACTCCCTCCAGTCCCGTTGAAGGTTATATGGGTGGGCTGGACAAACCCCAGGTAGGCTTTGTTGAGCTCCCTCAGCAGGATGGGGTCAGTGTACTGGATGTTTTCCGTTGTCAGGTGGGTCGCATCAATGACTACCAGGGTGGTTTGGATGTCGCCACTGCTACTCACCTAGAAGGGATAATGGAAGAAATATTAACGATAATATATAAATCAAAATCTAGATTTAAATCTAACAGGCTACCCTGCACAGGAGAACATGTTCTTTTACTGGTTCTTTCGGTTTTTAGTCATATTCAGGGCTCAAAAATGAGCACTTGCCCGCTTGCAAATTTACTTGCCGAATTGGCAAGTAAAATGTTATTCGTCAAATGATGAAAACGTCCAAAAATCTTCATTTGTCACTGATGATGGCTTGTGCAGAAATGTGGCTAAATTTTATTACACTATAAATTCATACATCAAACCTTTTGCAACCCCCAGAATACGAAAAAAATTTCAATTCCATGTAAATCAGTAGGAAATAAAGAATTTAATTTTTGGGGGGTTTTAGTAAATTTTGGTTTTGGACAAGTAAAAATGTAAAAGTATTACTGTTAGGCATTTTAAAAAAAAAGGTTATGTTGCCCTCAAGTAGGAAATTTTGAAAATTGGGTCAGTAGGACATTTTTTTTTTTATTGGTGATCCGCGTAACTGCGGATCACCATAGATTTCGTCAGAATTTTTTTCTTTTTCTTTATTTATTTATTCGTGTTTCTTTCTGGCTTCATTTTTGTGATCAGAGTATCTCAAAGAACAAAATCGTCAATCATCTTGTAACTTGCATAGTTATGTCCATGTCCAATACCTACAGAATGTCTCCTGACAATGTCTGTGACGTCATCAATGACTCATAAGCCAAAAGCTGTCCTAGCCTACATTTGCATATCTCAAGCTGGCTAGTCGAATAAACAACGAAATTTGCAGAACTTAAGTTTAGTCAAGCGGTCACTTTTGGACCTAATCACGTGCAGGCGCGCGTCGATGATGGGCTAGCACGGGTCGTCAAAAATTTTAAAAGTTTTTAAAATTTTCTCCAAATGACTTCTTATTAACTGTAGCATACAGATTTCAGCGTCATTGGAGCCATTTAGGTTTCGTGCGTCGTTACGCGGGCGTTTTTTTCCGCTGTGCACCCCTTTCCGATCCGAAATATCGTCGATTTTTCAGTAATATAGATTTCTGACTGATTCTCCATCAATTAAGAACCTATTCCGACCACTAGGACTCAAAGATATCGCTTGACAAGTCCAAAAAGGAATGGCACGCGCTAGTGAATAATGGGCATTTTTTTTAAGACTCAGACTCTTTAGAAGTTACGGTGACCCCTACTTTTTATTGCTTATTCTGATAGAGTATGATGTGTAGATAGCATTTCATCCATAGTTTTCTATGCCAAAGTGTTGTGACGTCATCTATGACGTTACAAAGAAAAATCGTATTTCGGACATATCTCATGACTGGAGTCGAGTAACATCACCAAATTTGGTACACAGTAACTTCAGGTCAAAGGTCATCATGCGTGCTTATCATATGCGTGCGGGCGTCACGACAAACGCGTACGCGTACGTTTAAGTATTAAGTCTTAAATCAGTCATTTTTCTCTAGAATAAACCATGACCCCTACCTGGTATTGCTCATTCTGATAGCCTTTGATCCGTAGATAAGAGTTCAGTTACTACTTTGCATGTAGAATACTTGTGACGTCATCTGTGACGTCACAAATAAAAATCGTATTTCGCGCATATATCATGAATAATGGGGTGGATTAAGATAACAAAACTTGGTACACAGTAACTGCAGGTCCAAAGTCATCACTGGTGCTAACCACAACCGTCCGCGTGTCGCAACGAACGCGTACGCGCACGTCAAATTTTCAACTAATGTTTAATAGACAATTTCAGGTGATGAGGGACATATTTCATCATGCAATGATAATTCATATACATTGTCATATTTTCTTTAAAATTAAGGATCAGAGCGGTTACGCGGATCACCAATTCGTCTTAGTGACGAATTTAAAATCTAGTTTAATTTGTTTTTTTACGACAGCAAAACCCAGAAGTAACCAATACACATTTACTGTGTATATGTGGGACGAAACTGTGTGAAAGTTGAGATTCCCGATATTTTTTATGGGTCTTTAAAATGGGCAAAATACATATATAAAAGTGCTATTTTAAGCCAATGAATAGGAATTTTGGTTAATTCTTCACTCAAATCTGACATTTTCTTCCGAAAATGGTGAGTTTGTATATTTTGGGTCTGCATAAAGAAACTTTAAAAAAATTGTGACCCTGTTTTTTCGCATTTTACAGTCGGTCACTTGAGGGCAACATAACAATTTTTTTTACAGCATTACTTGTCCAAAGGGCAAGCAAACAAGTAAGCTGGTGTGGAGCCTTGTAATATAGGAGGGATATTGAAGATATGATATCAGTCATACCTGTGCACAGTCCCTGTAGTCTCCCCCATACCGGAGACTGTCCCAGTACCCCCTGTACTGGGAGAACTGTTCAAACCCACTGATGGTAATGGCCTCATTATCCTCCATACACTCCATGAAGACCAGACTGGCCAGGAGCTCTGGACTGATGCAGAACCTGATCTCCTCCTGGAGGCCACCGCTACCTAGGACCCCACCCCCGATGTAGCAATTGGCAAAGTCAACCTAGGCAGGCAAGAAAAATATGAACAATTATTACATATACAAGCCACTTTTCGATACAATAAAACTTTGAATTTATTAACCTTCTATGGTTTAGCTTGATGGCATGCATTATACTAGCTTATTACTTGTCTTGCGTGTTATACATACTAGTGCTGTCGTCAAATAGAAATTTCTCTTTCGACATGTCACCTCAAATATTTAGCCGACAGACACAGCTGTCGACAAAACAATGGTCAGATAAATTGAGACATTGAATTCATAAGACAGTCTTACACCACCGTACCTATTCATGTTTAAATACACCTGTATTGTGGCTACATACTACAGGGGATAATTAGCCTGCCAGGGGGCCCCAATGATGACTGACATCACTATTGAAAGCAGCTTGTGGAATGTTGATCCCAGGGCTTGACCACATCGTCAATTTCTAGGGAACCAAGATTCTTATGGTGTAGATTACATTCAGAACAATAGTTCTCAGTTTCTATAACCTTCTGAAAGCGTTAGAAAGAAAAAAATGCTTGCTTTGAGAAGTGACTGCCTGCGGAGATGACATTGTTAGGTCCTGATTTATTACTTTGATACCCTGTGTGTTGTTGTCGGTAAGATAAAATCTCTGTCGACATATCGTCTTTCAGTCAAAATACTGTTACCTCAACAAGCTTTTCGACAGAAGGCATGTCGACGACACCACTAATACATACACTTATATAATATTTACATATATATATATATATATATATATATACACTACTTATATAATATATATAAAACTGACACCAATATTCAATGCTGTTTGTGAAGCGTGAGTGCATAACAATGCTCTACATTACTTTTGCACGATAAATACCCGATAAAGTGAAAATATTACAACAGATTCTTGCAAATTTCCTCAAATTGTATGTATAATAGAAATAATAATATTGGATTTCTTTTGTGGAATATATCATATATTGCATTCATCAACATGAATATATATGATATCCCAAGTGCATCAAATATATTACATTCTTCAAAGATTGTGTTTTTGATTTGGACACAACAAGTGTTCTAGCCCAGATTTCATCCAGCTAAAGTAGGACAAACATACAATATTCAAAATTTGAATTCAGACATTAAATTTCCCAATTGCTGGGAGGAATCCACGTGGGAGACCCCACAAGACATGGGAGGAAACAATCAAAGAAGACAGAAAAGTGTCTAACATTACCCACATTGACCCAAATAACTGTACAGTGTGGAGGAGAGCCATCAAGAAAATGAACTGTCCAACCCCACAAAGTGGGAAAAACAGATTTTAAACGATGATAATGATGATGATGATGATGATGATGACGACAGCATAAGTGGTAAATCATTTCATGGGCAGCTTGCTGCATTTGTAATTGTAACATAAGTCTGGATTCCAGACTTGAGCTGTAGCTCTCCTCCACTGAACTTGATAGCATCCATTCATCTTTGTATAGCAGGAGATGCTCAGCCCTGCTACAGCTTCACTGGTATGTGTTTCTGACTGGATAAGCATTGATCAGCATATATTCGGATCATACATAAATCATGTAACTTTTTGACCCTAAGGATTAGTGAGAGAGTAAGATTTATTGAATCTGTACATGTACATTATGACTGATTATTAATATTAGCTTATTTCCCCGACACCATTTTGGGGTCTGAAAATCCAGAAAACAGATTTAAGTCCCCCAAACCTTACAAGTACATAAAAAGTAAGTGGTCAAAAATCACAACAGGTGATGAACGAGTATCATATATAATCATCATGTCATCGTCACCATTGTCATCATCTTGAATCATCTTCACTTTGAGAGCTAGAAGTCACTTTTATTTCATGAGTTTTAACCGTATCATTCCAATTATCAACTAAAAATGCAGACAATTCATGCATAAATTTTCTGTTTTATTCTATAGTCCACGTGGGGAGTTCTGTGGCATTTGGAATACACTCTTTGAAAATATAACACACTTCCTTTGCACTCCAAATCATCATCATCATTTAAAGTCTATTTTTCCCACTCTATGGGGTCAGACAATTCATTTCCTTGATAGCTCTCCTCCATGCTGTCCTGTCATTTGGGTCAATGTGGATAATGTTGGATCAGGGTAGGAATTAATTTTATTTTTTAAGGGAAATTTTTATTAGAGCTTTGGGGCTATTTTTTAATATTGGGGGGGGGGGGGTATTTTTCTACCACTGGGGCTACTTTTTTGTTGCACACCAGAATTTGAAGAATGCAATGAAAGATAGCCGATGTTTTAGCCGGTGCTTCATCCATAAAAGCAACCATTCAATTCATTTTTATTTCAATGCCGTAATAGACAAGAACAAAAAATGAAATTTTTCGTACCAAATCAGAGGGCGACTCTGAAGGAAATGGTCGCCCCAAAGAATTGGGTTTGGGGGATTTTAGGGGGCGATTGGGCTTTGCCAAGGGCTAAATCGCCCATCGCCCTGGGTTATTTCCTACGTTGTGTTGGATGCTTTTCTGTCTTCTTTGATTGTTTCCTCCCATGTCTTGTGGGGTCTCCCACATGGAATCCTCCCAGCAACTGGGAAATTCCAAAATTCTAAATAAATTACAAACCCAGTGTTCTGATTTCTTTTGGTCTTCTAGTCTCCTCAAGGCCACCGCACACTACACGATTTTCCATCGCACGACTGCCCGATTTGGATCTGAAATAAATCAGCGTGTACGAAATAAAAGTTTTTTGTTTTTTTTCGGATCCAAGTCGGTCAGTTGTGCGACGGAAAATCGTGTAGTGTGTGGTGGCCTTTAGTTGCGTTCATTGTTACTCTTAAAAACAGGAGTGGCTGAATTTGACCCGTAATGAGTGTTTTAAAGTTCGATATTTGAATGAAACATCCCATTTTATTTATACCTGAAGTGTCCCACTGCCAGCTTCCTCGATAGATCCTTTGTTGCGTACCACTAGAGGACAAAGTTGTATTCTACTCTCTTGCCAGTCTCAACAGACGTTGGCAACTAATGTTATGCAACACCGCTACGAATACAAAGAGAGAGATAATGAATAATGTTCTAGGCGCAATTTTGACCATGAATTATGTTGCATACAAATAGTTACAGCAAGTTGTAAAGGTATTGGACTACTTTACCACAGTATAAAACTCTGGAGCTTACATGATTTCCCCAGCTTACCACTGTCTGTTGGAGTAAGGTCTAAAAATGACGACCTGAAAAATAATTTATATTTCAAAAATGATTATTTAAGTAGCTTTAAAAAAGCTGGAAAAATTTGGTAAAGTTGATCGGATTCACCTGCACATTTCGTCCAAAGACTTTACTGTGTGCATACACCCTACGCTATTTAAACTTCGCCTGCAGAGTTTAATTGGTTAGTTCAATGCATAACTGAATTGCCAGTGTAAACTTTCAAACTTTTTATTAATTCGAAGTGTTTATTGTCCATATTCACTAATTTATGTATTTTCAGAAATCAAATGACAATTTTTTTAAATTTGAAATCCACAATGGTTTAGGCCTATCATTTAAAATTGTTAAAATGTTTTTAGGAAAACCTGAAAACAAAGATATCATGGCAAACTTTACTTAATTATATTTTTATTTTAATTTGTTGCCGGGTTGAAAATGTGGTTAATAACAGTCACATATTATTTTACGTAAATATATAATCACAAGAATGGTACTAAACTATGGAGGACTTTTCGCTTTGTTTGAAAAAACATTATAATCGCAATAAATGTGAAATTATTATGAGTTTGGCCCATGGGGATTTTCTGATTGGCACCTTTGTAATTGATTTCATATTCTTTTAGGGCTGAAATGTATTTGTTCGCAAGTGAGAATGTTGGGAGGGGGGGGGGCAAGTTGACTTATTTCAAACACTATTTCTCTTCCATCATAATCTCATGAGAAGGCAACTGTTGAGATCTAGGGATGCACAAGGACTTTCATCCCTTTATTTTTATTCAATTTATTTATTTATTGCTATTTTCGATCAGTAACTTGATACATTATGCATGATAAAGGATAAATTGCTCAGGAAACAGTAGACTTTTGAGTCCACGTCAAAATTCCTTTGAAACTACTACAGCTTTCTAATGGATTATTGGATTTAATGGATTCCTTGGATTTTTTCCAACTTTAACTACTTCTGACTAAAATAAATCTTTTAAAACATCATTCTGATAAAAAAGTATGAATCTTATTACTGATCTATGTCATCCATTATTGTTTTCAATCTGTGTGATTAACTTTTTCCTGATGTTGTGGTTAAAGATAGAAGTCATTTCTTATTCATAAGTCTGTTCTATAATTGAAAACTTCAAGTGGCATTTTACAAATATCTTGATTCTATTTCTTACACAGGTATTTATAACATTGAATAGCAAGGTCATTCACACAGCAATTGAAACTGTATAAACAGGCTTAAATAGGACAATTAAAGAAATTGTTTTATTAAATTACATGTACATGAAACCATTAAAAATAAAATTACTACTTCTTGTACTGTTACTACTACTATTACTGTACATGAAACCATTAAAAATAAAATTACTACTTCTTGTACTGTTACTACTACTATTACTACAACTACTACTACTACTACTACTACTACTACTACTACTACTACTACTACTACTACTACACTTACTATGCACTAGTACTACTACTACATGTACACGTACTTCTACTACATGTACTTTCACCATTACTACTACTTCTACTACTACTACTACTACTACTACTACTACTACTACTACTACTACTACTACTACTACTACTACTACTACTACTACTACTACTACTACTACTACTACAACTCATACTTTTGTTGCTGTTGCTATTACTACCATGACTTATGCTACATCTAATTACCTATGCACAAGAAATCAACTTAGATACATTTGTGTCACTTTTTTTTTTTCCAAATGAGATAACTTGAAATTTACCTTAATAAAAAAACCTACAAGACTACACCCAAATGTAGTAAGGAATTTTCAGTTTCTGAAAATTTCTTATAAAAATGTGCATGAAAATATTCCAGGATCCCCTCCCACCAATTATTGTAATATATTTGTGACAATGGGATCACAGCTACCACACTGAAATTGACTACATTAGTATGATCACTAAAATAATTATCAACATAACACACACAAACTACAAAGACTTGAACCTAGGGAATATATATGTATTTTGGCCAATTGATGCAATACACAGGTTTCGGTTGTGGGCTCTCCAGCCATAAGCCTCTACAGAGGCATAATTTAAACTGAAGGACACTTTTCAATTTATTTTCATAACAATGCATATTTCATCTTGTTAAGTGCCTCTCCCGGGCTGCTCGATCCCAAGTCATCACGGCAGATGATAAACTGTCTAATAATAGGCAAAAAAAAATCAATAAAAGTATGCCATGTCGTTGCTGAATAATAAATACACGCACGGAATGAAAATGAATGATTATTTGTTATTGTTATAGTAATACACATGTTTCTAAATGTCAAGTCCCCTAGTGGTGGAATAATAATAAAAAAATAATGCAAGGAATAACAAAAATAAGAAAAGTCATAAACATGGTCCAGTGAAATTGATGACTTTGACGATGAACATAAAGAAATAATCTGAAGGGCAGTTGGTATTTGTACTCTGCTGAAATATGGAAAGGCAACCGATTATTGAAGCGTATGACCTATATCTGTCTTCATGTTTCCCCTTTGGATTTCTCCAATTTATATTCGCCAAACCAGGAAAAAAAATTAAATGGATAAGATAGGCTTGTTGACGAAATATTGTGAACAACATGATACAAATATTTATATACATTTAAAGGAGATGCACTGCATACCATTCTGTTTTGATTTTTGTACAATACCCAGAAAAAAAACAACAGTAAAATAAGATTTGGGGGAAATTATATTTTCTTGTGACACTGGGGGCTTTGTAAGGTTGTTAATTTTCTGCTTGTATTTTGGTAAATTACTGGTGACACAGTATGTGCCTGTGTATGCATCAGTGTGTTTGTAAGTGTGCGCGTCTATATGTGGTGCACTATTACTATTACATGCAACACCTCTAGTATTTTTTGGATAACACTCTCCCAACTTCCTTCCTCCTACCTAATTATTTAAATCAAACACATTATGACTTTACTTTTTTTCTGAATTTATTGAGAAGAAACATTTCTGTATCATGGCTGCATAAATGTAGGGCTACCCGACAATCTTATTCTACATCTCACTACCGAAAAATAATATTTAGGCTTACAATAACAGAGGGGAAGGGGGCGACCAAAGAAGATATGGAAGAAGCAAGTGGTGGAGGAGAGTAGGAGACTTGGATTGAGAGAGGAGAATACACCGAATAGAGTAAAGTGGGAGGGGGTAAGGGTGATTTCTAAGAGTACGAGGTGAATCCGGCCACCGCTCAGTTGGGGACTAAACCGGATTTAAAACCTGGATTACTACTACTACTACTACTACTACTACTACAATAAAATCTACAAACCCAGAAACAAATATATAAAACTTCCGTTTTTTTGGGGGGGGGGGGAGGGTGACACATCAAAATGAAACTACAGAAAAGGATATCTGAAAAGATTTTAGTACCTTCCGGTTGAATATGACACATCCTGCTGGGCCTTGAAACTGGTGGTCAGCCGCTAGTCGGTCAAAGTAATGAAGGATGCATCGAAGCTTGAATGTCTGTGAATCCTCACTACTAGAGCTGGATGCAAAATTAATGAAATAACATTTAGATTAAAGGGCTGTGACATGATTGGGAAAACAAAAAGTGCATCTTGAACAAACTTGTTAAAAGACATACCAGTTGGAGTGTATCTCCTGGCTGGAAGGATATATCTTGAATTTGTTTTCTTACATGTAAGCCGAATCAAGCATGAAGATACTAGCATTTTGTTTCTCTCGAGCCCCGATGAAAATGCATCCCATAGAACCCTACACAACAGATTTGTCTGTCACAAGGCATAGAGATGGAAGTAGTTTTAGAACGAGTCAACTTTTGACTACCAAATTTTCACAGTAGAATCTTAGCAGTTTACTTGATTCTAGAATAGTTTCACCTCAAGTTGAGGTCTACCCCCAATCATGTCATTTACCTGTCTATACTCATGCAGTTCTGGTACACGGTGAGAATATCCAATTTTACGCTAAGCGTGGTGTTTTATTGATGAAAAGACCCCTTTTTGAGTTTTGTAGCAATTTTGCTGTAAAAAGGCTGTGAAAAAGTAGTGGTGTACTTGTGTCAGTCCAGAAAGGCGCTGAGACAATTTCTAATGTACTTCTCTGTTCAAATTGGTTGAATCAGATCATAAGTCTTCAATAGAACTGCATGTTTTGTTCGGTTCACAGACTTACGTGTACCCTTACACAAAACTATAGTGGCTTTAACATTGTGGAGGCTTGAAGTACAAAAACAAAACAGTAGAATTTATGATGTTCAGCTGGCCTTTATGATGAGGTTCAAATGGATAAATGATTACAACCGGAAATTTGAAAGCTAATGCTGTTACTACCAAAATATTTACATTCACACTGTACATGAATAAATATCAACAGGATAATAAATGATATTGCTATGGAAATGGACTGTCTGTATACGTATTAAATCAAAGGGTTGTGTGTGTGTGTGTGTGTGTGTGTGTGTGTGTGTGTGTGTGTGTGTGT
>JZLH01S0626409.1:28355-40048 GCA_001188425.1 Eucidaris tribuloides | reverse complement strand
ACAGAATTCGTCTAAACGGATTTCAAAATCTCTAAACGTAAGCAACAAAAAATATTAAAAGTTTAAACGCTAAAACGGATTTTGTCGACAGCCTTATTCAATATATAATCAAACACATTATTTCATACAGACTTCTCAGAAAAACCCCATTCAATTATCATGATCCATACAAAAATGACAATTTATGGAATTTATATCACATGACATATGGGGAGTTGCTCACATGTGACGTCATGAAATTGAAACTTTGAAACTTCATAACTCTGTTATTCTTTGGTGGATTTTCGCCAAACTTTCATAAAAGTGATAGGCTAACATTGTGGAGCTTCAATTTTAAAAATTGTCAAATTTTGATATCTGAACTACATAGTGTTCATATGGACAAATAAACATCCTAGAATAAAAAAGTTTGGAAAGTTACACTGCCAATGGCAAGTTATGCATGAACAAACAATTATAACTCGGGGCGAGTTTAAATAGTGTAGGTGTATACACAGTAAGTCTATGGGAGAAAATGGGCAGGTGAATCCGATCAACATATGATTTTCACTTTTTTAAGCACTAAATAATCATTTTGAAATACAATTTTTTCAGGGCATCATTTTTAGACCTTATCAAAGACAATGGTAGCATGGGGAGTCATGTAGCTCAGATTCTTTTAACTGTGGTAAGTGTTAGCCAATACCTTTAATATGTGTCTCTCATTTTTCTGCTTTTACTAAAACCAACTTGAAGTCTTGACGTCAGGGTGGACCTTGCCTTTAAGGGCTACAAGCACACTGACAGGGGTGGGGTGTGTGTGTGTGTGTGGAGGGGGGTGGCACTCAATATACAGTGTATGGTAGGTATGTGCCTCCATTTCCATCCTTAAGCAATCCATTCTGATGCATATCACATTTGATGATTCCTTGTTTCCGTGTATCACAATTTCATTTTTGCCGTTCTGAAGCCCAGCTTTTTTGCATGTCGGCAGTTTCAAAGACCCTCATTTTAACTCACATGATTGTTCCAGAGGGCCCCCCCCCCCATTTTGTGTAAATTTGAATTAAACAGTGTGATTGTAGGGATGAAACTACAGTGAAACCTGTCTATAGTGGCCACCCAAGGGAAAGGAAAAATGTGGCCTTTATAGACAGGTGGCTGCTATAGGCAGGTTCTTTAACACATGACTTGTCTGCAGGGGAATCATTTTAGTGGCCACTATAGAGAGGTTGGCTGCTATAGAGAGGTGGCCGATAAGACAGGTTTGACTGTATTTAGAAATTATTTCACAAGCTGGGATTTCTCTCATACTCCTGACAAAAGGCAATGGGGGGGGGTACAACTACAATGTGTTTCTGTGTGTTAAACTCATATTGGACATAAACCCCTCAAAAAAGTTCTGCAACTCAAATTTCAGCATTGATATCTCTCTTGGTATTTATCATTGAAAAGCCTGTCTACATGTACTTCCCTTTACAATGATACCTCATTTGCCATGAGTATAAATTCATGGAATGTGCAAGACATTTAAATAAGGGTCCAAGTCAAAAGTGAAAAGCTGCAAAATGCATTATTATCAGCACCACCTCAGCATTTATTTGTATGGAGAGTGGATTGTGTTTAATAATGTTATGGTTTTTGAAGTGTTATGTGTTGTATTCACATTTTGTTTTGGATATGAAATGAGATTTTAGTGGGTTGTGTTTGAGTTTCAGTAAGATTCTGGCAATTTTGCAAGGTCCCCTCCATCGATCAACACATGACACTTCACTAAAAACCATCACAACATCATTACGGTATACAAAATTCACTCTCCATACAAATGCAGGCTGAACTAGTGTGCATATTTGCAACTTTTCACATTTCACTTGGCCCCTTATTGAACTGTCTTGCACATTCCAAGAATCCACATTCATGGCAAATGATGTATCATTGTAAAGGAAAATAGACATGCTTTTCAGTGATACCAATATCAAGAATTATACTATAATACCAAGAAAGATATCAACGCTCAAAGTTTAGTTGCAGCATTTTTTTTTGAAGGGTTTATTTCTTCCTGATTTCAATTATGTGGGTTTGCAAATGAGGGAGACCTTTAATCTGAAAGACAAAGATACAGTACATTAACTTCATTACCATGGTCTAGAGAGCATGTTATGGTTAGACCTCTGGTAATAACAGCTTCTCCAAGGACACTTGATCAATCCTGACATGATACACTGGTATACTGTAGATCTTGAGTGATGCACATACAGTACGTTGTGTGTATTACATCGTGTGACTTTCATCATCATTGACCTTCATCTGATTATTACTATCACAATCTCCTTCAACCAAATTATGATAAAATTATTCAAACTTGACCTACATGTAATGAAATGGGAGTAATTTATCAGTATCTACTGCTAAGGCTACAGTACATTATTACAGTATTATTACATATTATGTAAATTATATGCCCAGTATGCATGTCTTGATGCATGCACAAACATTGTACATGTACATGCACATCACAATTAAATCTTGAAGTCAATTCACTTCGGTAATAATTCACACAAATTATATCAACTGTCACAGGACCACATTATGATTTTGACTTTAGCAGCATTGACCTACTGTGCAGTCAAACATTTTTTCTGACTTTATGTTACCACCACATTCTACAAACTTTGATATGATTCGAGAGCCATCTCTCTAAATTGCAGCATAGGAAATACACTGGGGCGACCAGTCATTTAGCCCCCAAAATTAACAAAATAGCCCCCTACAATCACTAAACAGCCCTCAATTTTCCTCATAGGGGTCAATATACACGTATAACATACAGTGTACATTGTACTAAAATCACTAAAACTGGGTTTGAAAGTAGCCCCGAATAATAACATTTTATTTCCTGCTCTGCTAAATTATATGTCAGTCCCCTACATGTATGTCACCCCCCCCCCTCCCCAATGTCTCATTGAGACCTGTAGGCCTATAATATCATCAGTGTAAATTACATAATTTCTGAAAAGTAACCTAAATGGGAAATGCAGTAGGGTACATTAAATGTGAATGTACTGTATCTGATTTTTATACCCTTGACAATGATTTTATATAGATCTTGTGCACATGGTATTTTATAATATCCCAAGAACTCCACTTAAATTTCTTGGCAATTATAAAGGCATCTTCCTTTTGCTCTAATCTCCACCCCACCCCACCCCACCCCTCTCTTTCCACGAATCTTCATCTTACTACCCATAAATTAGTCTAAGTTTTGGACTGTTCTCGTTTTTGCTCTAATCCTAGACTTGTAGCTCGCTACGCTTAGGATTGGGGTAAATCAAAGCGCAGTATGACTTAGACTACCCATGAATATGATACGCTTTTCTTGATTTTTGTTATTTTTTAACCCTAAACGTGTAACCAAGGTTATGCGACTAATTTTGAAAAGTAGCCTTATTATCCATTTTTGTGTACGAGGATGCTACATCTGACATGCCCACCAGGTCAAACCCGCACACAAATCCTACAAAGAAAAATATTATCAGTCACATCTGATGTAAAATACAAAATCTCCCCCCCCCCCTCTTTCAAAACAATCTCACGTCACTTTCATGAATATATCTGTTTGATTTGTCTGTCAAGATTTATGGTTTGGTCATGGGCAGGAATACTAAATCAGAGAAGAGATCCAAAAGAATGGTGTTGTGATATGAAAGCGAGGCTATCACCTCGTAATTCAATCAGGAAATTCTAGAATACTGATGGCATGTATTTATTTATTCGCTATCACGTATTTTACATTTTTACACTGTACAGGGAAGCATAATACACGTACACCATTATCACACAGTGCAATGAAGTAAAATACATGAAGGACTATATGCAAAGTAGAGCAATCTACATGTAAATAATGCTAGAATCTTTCAAGAATAATTTTTTTATAAGCAAACACAGATGCTGAGCACATTCCTAAGATCATACAATGTCCAAAATACTGTAAACAGTAATAAATAAAAGTATAAGTGTACATGCTCAGGCTCTGTGCGGTATGCACACATGTTGCACGATATATTCTTGCTAGCTCTGAATATTCAGGCTACACAAATTTGCAAGAGGCCAAAAAAAATTGTATGGATCACACAAAACATCTTATAGTCGATTCTAAAGTGGCTGTCATGCATTCAGTATGCAATTAACTTTAATACTGCATACAGTAGATGATAATAAGTGCAAAATTTCACGAAACTGAGAAGGATTTCTCAGTCTCATGAATTAATTGAAACCTGAACGTGAAAACAATCCCGTCCTACAGTAGGCACCATGCACTCACTTCAAGAAATGGTGCTGCTGTGCTTTTATCATGACTTTATTTTGTGCAAAATAAATCAAACTGCTATAAGTTAAAGCCCGAGTATAGTTTTGGCAGGGCTCCAAACTAACTTTTTTGCCTGCTTGCCCGTCGGGCAAGTGAAAGAATCACTTTCAGATTTTTACTTGCCCAAATGAAAGATTTACTTGCCCGATAAACAATGAACAAAAAAATTAAGAATGATTTCTCACTAAATTTAAACAATAAGGCTTTTTATAGCATTGTACATGTACATTTATTATTTTAATTCTTGGGGTTGCAATAGGTGTGATTTCTGAAGTTGAGTCATAGAATTTAATACAATGAATGAAATAATGTTGAAATAAACCTGAACACAAAATTTTAGACATATTTTTGTTGTTTATGGACATATTTTGCTCATTTCATGATCAAAATTTTACTTGCCCAATCTGGCAAGTAAAGTTTAACATTTTGAGTTTTTACTTGCCCCGGGCAAGCGGGCAAGTGCTAGTGTCGAGCCCTGGTTTTGGTAAATGGTAAATGATGAAATTCTTTGTAATTATGTTTTTAATAGATACATACATGACATGTAGAGCTATATGATCTATCAGTGGCCTGAATCATTGCTCACTCCGAAACTCTCTCTTACTCAAAATATAAAATGGTTGGGGGGGGGGGGGACCTCGGACATTTCCCATAGGTAATGTACATACAGTGTACTGCTACATGTATGTACATGTACATATTTCCACTTTTAAACATCGTGCATGTTTTTTTTTTTACTATAAACAATTTTCAGTGGATTTGATGTTGTTTTTTGATGTCTACGCCTAGGGTGACAATAGAATGCTTTGTGAACTATTGACGAAAAAAGTTGTCTGACCGACCAAAATTTTTCTTGGGTTTTTAACACTGATTTTGATTAATAGATGTGTTGGTCTGAGACACAATACAAAGTATGATGCAGGCAATTTTAGATACTTGAAAGATTTGTGAAAGCAATTAATTTCATGTTTGACAAGCACAATAACTAAAAATGAGGAAATAAATCATTACCAAAAGAATGAGGATATGCAGGCAGTCTCCAGTTTTGCTGTGAATAAATGCTTCCATTTTTGTCACTTAAATGAACCATTATGAAACCAAAACAAATGTCAACGAAACCAGAAATTAGACAACAATGGAGTGATTGACAAAGATCTATGACCCATGTTTAAAGTTGATTTCTTGAGGGAAAAGGTGTAGATCTAAAACTTAGAATAGGCCTATACATGTATGAAGTGAAGTTTTCAGCTAACTGTTTCATGTCATTTTGCTGCAGAAAGATGGTCACTTTATTCAAATTTAGTATGTTTGCAAAGAAACAGTATACAGTGGGAACCATTTGTCCTAAATTCTCGCTATCGACAATTCGTCATTCACCAGCATTTAGCAGTATATAGAGGGCATGCTGTCCAAGAGAATTTGGGCATCCCGCAAACTTCCGGTTTTATATACATTAACACGTGTTGAGAATTGAAAAGTGCCGTATAAATGACTGGTTTAAAATTTGTGGTGTATACCCAACGAATTTTGATGCTACCTGTAAAGGTTACATGAAATCATAACGCAAATTTGTGACACTCTGACCTTATTTAGTAAAATCGTGAATTTGGCAGACGTCCCTGCATGTGTATATCTACGGAAGCTGGAAATAAGTTGGTCACACAAGTCGAACCACCGTGAAAACTACGCATGCGCACACTGATGATAGAGCCCTCTATTGCCGAATGCCACATAACTGTTGAGAGTGAGAATTGAGGACTATTTTCAAGATCTTACCACTTCTCTTTAATCAAGAATTGTGGACAGGAAACAAAACACTAGAATTCAACTGGATTCCCTACCCTTTCCTCAACGTGATACACCCAAATGCAGTTCAGTGACACATACAGAGAGGTGTATTCTCTTTGGTACATAAAGCATTACTGGGACTCGCTTCTCCACACAATCCAAGCTGGTTGCTAGGCTCATGTTACAGTCTTGTATCAATCTATGTCAACAGTTTTTATTTCCTGAATTCAGTAGAATGGGCTTGTCTGTGGTTTGGTGTAGCCTACTTACAGTACATCATGTATGAAACTGCATGGATAGCAAGAATGTCGCTGGCTGAAGTGAAACTGTTAAATTAACATCAGCTCTAATTATTGTTATATTTAGGGTCTGCAAATAAGATACCATTGTAACAGTCATATTGCTGTATATACGTGTATGTTGGATCAATCAATCCTTCTATACATGTAGAGCTGTTTGAATACAGCAGATTGATACACTTCAAGAAAGACTTCACCATATTATTTAATCATACATGTAGATGATTTTTGAATAGAGCAAATCTCTAAAAAAAAATTGACTGAAGGTTTAAAGATAGAGTTCGGGATTTGCATGCCAGAAAACATCAAAATGAATGTAAACAGCTCAAATCGTTCACAATGTGAAGATTAGTATAAATAAACACCTGTCATAAAACCTTTGGGTAGAATACGAAAATCTGGACTGTTGAACTTCAAATTTTGCAAGTGACGGACATGTTCCGTTAGTTAAGAAATTGTCCGATCAGCCGTTAGCCGAAGGTCGCATGGAGTTTAGCGTTTAACCAATCGTGCGTCGCTGGTCTTGCAACGATACACATAACCGCGATTCGCCAGTTTGAGCAAAATTGGAAACTCACGGAAAGAACAACATTCTGGTAACATGTCGTTATTAGTTTTTCTAATAAAAACACAAATCCATGACGTATGGATCTCAAACTTTCAACACACCATTTGTAGTACTAAACTACCGTTTGATATTGATAATGAAGGGAAGTAATGGACTTGCACACCCTGAAATCTATCTTTTAATTCTCCTAACTGAAATGTTTATATGGCACACTGGTTCACTTGCTGTCCTAGCGACATGATTGCATGGGAACCAGTGGCGTGCGCAAAGGGGGGGGCGGGGGCCATGCGCGCACCCCCCCCCCCCCGAATGCCCCCAAAAATGGATGGTAGTCGGGGAAAAGCATTCACTGCGGGAAAATGGAGTGGATTGTGGGATTATTTTCTTGCCCCCACCCCCCCCATTCCAAATTCCTGTGCACAGCCACTGATGGGAACAAGACGATGTAAATTGGAATGTGTGAAATTCCATAGCATCAGTTAATTCTACATTAATTACAGTAATCAAGTAGATACATCTTCGCTCGTAATATCAATGTAAGCATGTTTACATGGCACAACCACACTGTCTTGTTATTTTACGGGTCCATGATTTTGTTTTTTAACCCAAAGACTGTCAGTTCAGCAGGAGTGACAGTCTTTCAAAACGTATTTCATCCTTGTTCGATTTCTACCGACGCTGGCCGACAGTCAGCCACACTTGCACATAAAGAGAAGGGAAACTCTTAGTCGCTGATGAGAATGACACCAACAACATGCTCATGTGGCATTCATTATACAGAGCAGACTCACAGAGAAAATGGTGAACCTTTGAGCAAATTTCCGCGAACGGTTTACAAAGTATGAATGATTCAAATTAGGGAGGATACTTGTAATCTGACACTCTACCAACTCTTTGTGACGAGAGTATGAGCAATACTGACTTTCACATTAACATAAAATTTTTACGGCTTCTCATTTTCATCAAAACGTCAAATTCGCCACCCGATTGCTTTTATCTTTAAAGTATTACATGTAATGAGTGTTGCAACGACTTCAGCATTTCAGAGAGTCGCTTAGTCGCCCTGCAGCATCAATAGTTGCGCTCGATATTACTCCGACTATCGGTGTCAACCCTTAGTGTGTTCACGATTGGTGGCGTGTGGGGGTGCATGGGTGTCGCAGTGGAGTCGCACGTATACGGGCAACACATGTATAGATAGCATTGCACGATTATACACTGATCCAAGTCGATTTTGGCAGTTCCGTTTGATTTGAGATCGAAGAGAGATAGGGATGTCATTTCCTGCGCACAAGAATGGTAGATAAATGATTGGTAGTTCTGTTCAATTTTTTACGTCTCTTGACTTCAGTTTTGTAATACAAATAACATGTGATAAAAGGTCGAACTATTGCGGTTCCGCATAGTCGGAGTCGCGACTACCGTGTAGGCACGGTCGCGACTACGAATTTTCCGTGACTTAGTCATGGCACACTACATGTAACATCAAAAATGATTCTACATACTTTTTGAACGACATTGGCTCACGTTTTCAACTGACATCTCGGAAAAATGCGAAACTTGTGTATTATAAACTTTAAGTCAAAGGGGATTCTCCCACTTGTCATGAATCACAAAAAAAATGACAGGGTTGCCTGTTCAAACCCGCATCTCTACATAAAGAAGATTAACAAACTTTTGAACATCTTGCCTAAGTTCAAGCAATTTTTGCAATAAAACTTTTCTTCTCTTATTGTTTACATTCCCCTGTGAGACAATAACTAGATGTCAGGGTTCAATTCTACTTTGAGCCATCCCTGCAGCAGGTTTATTTTTATGAAGGTTAAATTTCCCTATTTCATCATTCAAGATGGCAACAATTTGTTTCTTTATTCTTTTGATGGCACTTCCAAAGGAGGCATATTCTGCATTAGCAATTAAAACAGACGACCAAAAAAATTATATATTTTTCTGGTCCAACATGCCAATTTGGGGCGGTGTGAAATACTGGATTTCACATCATAAAAGCCATGGTTCCAATTTGAAGATTTCTTGATCATGTTCTTTCAAATATCCTGCGATCAACTCCTACATTGCGGCTGTGATAAGTATAGGCTCAAAATGAGAGAAAATTTTCCTCTTTTTAAGGTATTTTCCTTTATTTTTCCAATCCTACTATCAGCGTGTTATGATAAGCAAACCACAAAATGTGGATTCTGTGCGTGGATAGGGTTAATTCAAACAACCCATAGTAATTTGACCACATTATACCCTTTTTTGTTGAACCTGAAGAAAAACGCATCATCTCTTGGTTTCCAGTATTCCCCCGATGGGCTGCTGCCAAGTTAGCCATCATTCCGATGGCAGACGTCTGTCTGAACGAAGTTCTTCTTCTCCTCCACCGTGCTAGGCTCTATGAACGGAACGTGACCAGTCCAGCAAATTTCCACCCTTGGCGCGACGACCCTGCGTTACGTGTCGTAATTTTATCGTGTCCGTTAGACACCGCAAGTCGCTGATAAGGGTCGCGGTCGAGAACGATCACCATTGATCGTTAGTGGGTGGGACATGGCGCAGTCTGTGGCAGGGGGTCGCTCATCCACGGCCACGGTTTCCGTAAATCGCACGCCCCCGGCAGCCAGCACCGACTTGCGGCTGATTCGCCGCACCTGCCGATTTGAAATGATGTTTTGTTTCCTCACCATGGACGTGGAGCGGGTGGCAGTTTGCGCTTTTTTTCGCTGCGTGCACAAGCAAACTTGGCAGGCTGGTCTGTATCTGTAGGTTACTCTATAGATGTTATGTAGGCTGCAGGGATGAAATCCATGCTTGTTAACTCACTGCCTCTGTTGCACAACCTACATACATGTACGGCAGCATGGGCTCTCCTCCTGCATATAAATCAAACCAGAAACAGCCGTAGAACAAGCTTATTTAATTGTTATTTGTGAGGACACGTAGCAATTTCACCTAATGGACTGGACTGCCGGGACGTTGACTTGAGTGCATCGAGTGGCAGCAATGTTTGCCAACGTGTAGGCAACTCCACGTCTGAACTAATGGATGGCAAGCCGACTGCTACAAACGGAAGTGGCTCTTCGAAGCATTATTAAAACATGACTAGTTGAAAATTGTATGCAACTGAGCACATTAAATCAAGGCATTCGCATGTACAGCATAAGACATGTACAAGGGCCATACACATCACCTGTTAGACTGTTGTTCGGATGTCATATCAAAGTATTGAACCCTGTGGAAACATATCTCGATTTCAATATAACACACCACTGTTCCATAGACCCCTGCCAAGATATCTCATACTTAGTCTCCAATGGGTTATATCCTTAATAAAGGGGATATCTCAGGCTGAATAATGAAACATTTTTAAAATACAAGAAAAACAGATCAATAGAAGTTATGAGGAAATCAGCAACCAAGAAAAAAAGGATAATCACTGATAATACGTGTGACTTCACTGCACAATTCCACTCTGTAGAGTGCCCTAGCCTCATTGAGTCATGTGTTAACTAGAAAAGTGTCGAACTCGCGCGCAGTCAATGGGTATGCCATCGCCCACTATAATGAGCAATAAAACTGGCTCATAGTATGATCGCGCTTATCACTTTCAAGGAAAAACCAAGTAAGCTGTAATAGATAGCGGAAAACAGTTTAACTGACAAATAGACCTTACAATAGAATCCAAATACTAAATATAACCTTTCACGAACAAGTCATCTTATCCTCACCTTTGACCTTTCAGCTTGCATGAATCTGTTCTTTTTTTCAGATGGTACTTCATCACCTTGCGCTTTGGAACCCTGTGACTCTAAACAAAATATATTTTCTGTTGTTTCTACCGGTAAGCCACAGCAACTTATATCAACAGTGAGCACTCCTAAATAATTTCACCGGCTGAAAAATCGGGTGGCGATTTTGCGACAAAGTTCATTGACGCACTTTGACCCTTGACCTAGACCTTAGGCCTATGACCTACAGATCTTACTGGACAAATTCCTTATGTTAACACTGAAACTGCCAAATTACAGCAATAGTGACACTCCGTATCTGAAAGTTATACATGTAGGCAGAAAATGACTTTTGGGGACAAAGGTTTGAGCTTTGACGCCTTGACCGACTAATACTTTGACCCCTATGACTCTAATCCCAAAATATTTGTGTCTTTTGTTTCTTACCTGAATTCACACAATTTATGAACAGCACGCAGCAATCCTAACTGGAGTATATAGCAAAACAAAATACATTTTGGGGCAAAGTCTTGACCATTGACCCTTTGACCCTGACGCTGCTTGACCCCTGTGACTCAACCAAGAATATTTGTACTTTTGTTTCTTAACCTAACCACCAAATCTGATCCAAAGTGAACACTCCTAACTGGAGTTATAGGCCAAAACATACATTTTGACCAGAGAGCTTCATTGACCTGACCCTTGATCCGTGACCTTTGACCCTGCTGACTCTACCAAAATTTTGTCTTTTGTGTTCTTAACACTAACCACCAAATTCATAATGCGCAGTGACACTCCTAACTTGGAGTTACAATGTATTAGGCAGAAAATTGCATTTGGGAGCAAGTTCATTGACCCTTTGACCCTTGACCTTTGACCCCTGTGGACTCTAACCAAAAATATTTGTCTTTTGTTATCTTAACCTAACCATCAAATTATATCAAAGATTGCAGCACGTACCTAACTGG
>JZLH01S0626409.1:1545-12623 GCA_001188425.1 Eucidaris tribuloides | reverse complement strand
AATTCAATTGGAATCCTCCATTTCTTCAAGGGATACACCAAATGCAGTATCGATGATACATGAAGAGTGTATGTTCTTTGGCAGGACACAAAAGTTGCCAGGTTTTCGATTCTCACGGACAAATTAGGCCAAATATACGGCAAATTCAGTGAAAACGAGCCAAATTCGCAGATGATGCATTTTTCGGCCACATGCCGGATTTGTTAGCAATAACGTAGACAATATGATAAAAATCAATTAACAAAAAAGATATAAAACACAAATCTAAGAAAAAACCTTAGAACTAAAAAGCAAAAAAAAACAGAAAAAAAACCAGAAAAATAATTAAGAAAAAAAAAAAAAAAAAAAAAAAAAAAAACAAAAAAAAAAAAAAAAAGTAAAGAAAACCAAAAAAAAAAAGAAAAAAAATAAAAAAAAAAAAAACACATGTTTACGCGAAGCCAGATTTCACGTGTAAATACATGCAACGAGCTTACCTTTCGATCCTTGTGCACATAGGTGACTGGAAATCTCCTGAATTAGGGTTTATAATAGTTTTAAAATAGGTCAGTTAAAAAAGAGCAAAAACGGCCAAAAAAGCGTTTGCGCCTTGTGAATATTCCCGGGGCAAGACGATCTAAAACGGCAATTCCGACCAAAAAGAGTGGATACAATACGACATGTGTTTGGACCCGGCAAAAAGGTCAAATGGCAAGCCTGCTCTTGGTACATAACGAGCATTCCTTGAAGGACTCGCTTCTACACAATCAGCTGGTTGTGAGGTTCATGTTACAGTTTGTAATCAATCTACATTTGTAACGTTTTTATTTCCTGAATTCAGGAATGGGCTTGTTGCTGATTTGGGTGTGCTCACTTACGAGTACATCATGTATGAACTGCATGAGAGAGCTTAGAATGTAGCTGTCCTGACGTGAAACTGATGTAACCATTAACTCAGCTTAATTATTAGTATATTTGGAGCTCTGACAATAAGATACATTGTAAAGTCATTATGCTGTCTTATACGTGTAATGTTGTGATCATCAAATCTCTTATACATGGCAGAGCTGTTTTGAATCGCAGAATTATTACACTTAAAGAAAGACTTCAGATGTTTATTTAGATCATTATCAGTTAGACATGATGTTTGAAAAAGGTCAAATCAATCTAAAAAATTGATGTAAGTTTAAGATGGTGAGGATTATGCATGCCAGACAAACATCAAACTGAATGTAACAGCTCAATTCGTTCACAAATTGTGAAGATTATGGTTAATAAACACTAGTCATAACTTTGGGGGGAGAATCCGAGAATTGGACTGGTATTGAACTTCAATTTTGAAGTGCGGAATGTCATGTTAGTTAGAAATTGTCGAATAACAAGACCGTAGCCGAAGGTCGCATGGCGTTGAGCGTTTACCAATCAGTGCGCTCCGGCTTGGTCTTGCATTGTACACATAACAGCGTTCGGAGTTGTGGAGCAACTTGAAATCACGACACAAAGAACAACTTCTGTAAATGTGTTATACATTTTTTCATAAACAACAAATCAATGACGATCAGAGATCGATTACAACTTTAACCATTTGTAATACTAACTACCGTCAGTATTGATAATGAGGGAGAGTAATGGACTTGCACCATATAGAAATCTATATTTTAATTTCTCCTTAACTGAAATGTTTATTATGGGAAACACTGTTCACTGCTCGAGTCTAGCGAATGTTGCTGTGGACTCCTTGTGTCTTTGCGTCAAGGGTTGCGTTGATTGTGGTTGATGGGGGGGGCAAAATGGGGGGGGGGGGGGGGGCCAAATGCCAAATGGTAATGGTATGGCGGGGGACGATTCCTTGGGGGGGGAAAATGGATAGTGATTGTTGGCTGGGGAATTATTTATTAGGCCCCCCCCCAAGTTCAAATTCCTGTGCACGCCAACTGATGGAACAAGACATGTAATGGAATGCTTGAAATTCCTAGCTCAGTTGAATTCTACATTAATTACAGTAATCTGAGGGTAGATTCATCTTCCTCGTATTCAAAGTCATATAGGTGTTTACATTGCACAAACTGTTGTTTTCGGGTCCAATGATTTTCGTTTTACAAAGGACTGTAGCACAGAAAAAAAAGTGACAGTCTTTCAAATGTATTGTCGTCATCTTGTTTCGATTCTCGGCAGCCAACAATTCACATAAGAAGAATAGGAAAATCTCTATCTTGAAATGAGAATGACTACACCAAAAATCTCGATGTGCATTACTATAATTACGAAGCAATAACACAAGGAAATTGCGGACAACTATTCAGCAAATTTCGCTGAACGTTCAAAGCGTTTATGATGGTTCAAATTATGGAGGATACATTGATTGAACTTACCGCTCTTAGGATGACAAAGAGAGTAGGCAACTGATATACGAAATTACATTAAGTTTTTAAAAAATAAAAACCTAATACATTATAACCTAAAAAATTTTTGAAAACAATCAAGAAACATCCAATTTCCCTACTTTTATGCTTAGTGTTGTTAATAGGTTGCACGCTGCAGAATTTCAGAGAGTCGACTAGTCGCCCACCATAGTTGCTGGCTCCGACTATTAGATGACTATCGGTGTTCAATGGTCTTAGTTGTGTTCAGATTGGTGGTGTGGGGTGGCATGGTGTCGCTTTTTTTCGGAGTCGCACGTATACGGCAAATGTTGTAGCATGGAATTTATACATGATCCAAGTACATTAGAAATTGGCAAGTGGTTTGATTTGAGATGAAGAGAGATTAGGGGATTCATTTCTGCCACAAATGGTTAGATAAGATTATAGGATATATACTGAAAATATCGCATTTATATAAGATATAAATATAGACTAACATTTCTATAAATAAAAATAAAAACATGATAGATAAAAAAAATAAAAGATATTAAGACGTACATCGAAACAGACATAGAAATTCGTAAAAAAGTCTCACAGAAACTCCTGATAAGGCAAAAAAAAAACAAAAAAAAGAACAAAAAAAAAAAAAAAAAAAAAAAAAAAAAAAAAAAAAGCGCGAACGTTAAAAACGAACTATATTTATCAAGACAAGAAACTATATCATGCAAAAACACATAAACAACAAAAAATGATAACATCAAAATGAAAATATATACATAATTTTAAAAATAGAAAGAATTGGATACACAGATGAATATAATGACATACATAGAGAAATAGAAATAATAATAGTGTACATAATAAAATAAAAACTATATAAAGTCAAGAGGGAATTCTCCACATTCAAATACAGAATCACAAAAAAAAATGACAGGGTGCCTGTTCACTATCCTTCATAATAAAGATTAAAAATCTTGACATCTGGTCTGTTCAAGCAATTTTTTAATAGAATTTTATTTCTTTATTGTTTTATTCTTCAGTGGATGCAGATACTAGATGTCAGGGTTAATTTACTTTGACCATCCCTGCACAGAAAAAAGGTTATAATTATATTAGAAGATTAAAAAATACAAACAACTAATAATATCATCATAATCAATATAGGACACTCAATTATTTATACTATAAATTTACTTTTGGATTGCACTTCAAAGAAGCTTATGCATTACAAATTAAAAAACCCAAAAAATATATATTATTTTCTGGTCAAGCGAATGCCAATTTGGACCTGTGGTGAATATGGATTTTCAATCATTAAAGCATGGCAATTTGAGATTCTTGATCATTTTTCTTTTCAAATATTCTGCCGTCGACTCCTTACATTGGACTGTGATTAAGTATAAAGCTTCTCAAATTGAAGAGAAATTTTCCTTTTTTTATAGGATATATATTCCTTTATATTTTCCAACTCCTAATTCAAGAGTTGTACTTATGATAACAACCAAAAATGTGGTATTGTGCAATAACGTGGATGGGTGTTAATCAAAACAAACCAGTATCTATGGACAGCAATTATACTTTTTGGATTGAACAACATGAAGAAAAACCATCTTTCGGTTTCAGTCCCGATGCGCTGCTGCAAGTTAGCCATCACTGGCATAAGTATGTATGCAGAGTTCTCTTCTGCTCTCCAAACGTGGTAGGTCTTGAGGAAGTGGGAACAAGTCAGCAATTCAACCATTGGACGAGACTCTCGCTGTAGTCGTAATTATTCATTCGTGTCCGTGCCCAAGATCAGCTGGTGATGCGGTCAACGAGAACGATACACCATGTATTAGTGTGGTGTGGCACATGCGCCGCGAGTCTGTTGCGAGGGGTCCCTCATCACGGGCCACGTTTCCAATCGGCACAACGGACAGGAGCACGACTTTGGTCATATGCGCACTTTGCCATTGAAAATGACTGTTTCTGTTTTTTTTCCCATGGTGACGTTGGCAGATTGCCGCTGTTTTTCGATGTCAAAAATTGCAAAAGCTGTTGTACTGGTAGGTTACTCATATAGATGTATGTTAGGCCTGCAGAGATGAAATTCCATGTTGTTACTCACCGCTCGGTTGCCAATACATCTTACAGCACGGACTCTGACTCAATGCACATAAATCAAACGAAGCAGTCAGAAAGCTATTTATTTGTTTATTTTGTGAAGATAGGAATTCACTAATTAGGACTTGACTCCGGGACTTGACTTAGTGGCTCGCCTTGCGCTAATTTTGCCAACGTTAGGAGACCCACTCTAAACTAATGGATGGCAGGCACGACTTCTCAACGGGAAGTGGCTTCAGAAGACATGTATTAACCATGTAATAAGGTGACATCTGTTAGCACTGAGAATATAATCAGTCATGCTGTTACAGATAAGTAATGTAACAGGGCCATAACATCACTGTTTGACTGTTGTTCGGCTGTCATATTCAAAGTATTACCATTGGAACAATTTCGATTTCAATATACACCACTCTCATAGACCTTGCCCAAGATTTCATTACTTAGTCCCAATGGAGTTATACTTAGGGAATTCAGGTGATAATGAAAATTTTAATACCAAGAAAGATTCAATAGAGTTTGAGGAAATTCAGAAAAACAAGAAAAAAGATAAGTCATGATAAGAGTGTGGACTTACACTGTAGCCAATTCACTCTGTAGATGTGCTCTTAGACTCTAGGTACTGTGTAACTAGAAAAGTTATTCGACTGCGCGCAGTCCAATGGGTATGCCTCGCCCACGTAATCATTGAAGCCATAAAATCTGGCTCATAGTATGATCGCTATCACTTTTAAGGAACAAGTAACTGTAATGTGTGGGAAACAGGTTTACTGACAAATTGAGCCTTCAATTAGACAATATACTAAATATAACTTTCAGAACAAGTATCTGTACTCACTTTGACCTATTCAGCTGCATGAATCATGTCTTTTTTTTTCAGATGTTAATACTCATCACTTGCCTTTGACCCCTGTGACTTACCAATATTTTTCTTTGTTTCTACCTAACACCACTTATGATCACGAGTGAAGCATTTAATAATTTTACAGGCTGAATGGCGACATTTTGGGAAAAGGAATTATTGACCTTTGACCCTTGACTGACTTGGACCCCTATGACTCTCCCAAAAAAAATATTTGCTTTTATTTACACTGAATGCCATATTACAGCAATAAGTGACACTCTATCTGAGTTATACATGTAGGCAGAAAAATTGATTTTTGACAAGTGTTGACCTTTAGACCTTGACTTAATCTTGACCTATGACTCTACCAAATATTTGTCTTTTTGTTCTTAACCTAATCACCAAATATAGATGAACGCAGAGCATACCCTAACTGGGTTATAGGCAAAATTACATTTTTGGCAAAGTTCATTGACCTTTGACCTTGACCGATACTTTGACCTGTGGATTCCAAATCTTTGGCTTTTGTTTTTAACCAAACCACCAATATTATCCAACCGTGAATATTTTTTTTTTTTTTTTTATAATGGAGTTTATAGGCAAAATTACATTTTGGGAAAGTTCATTGAACCTTTTGACCTTGACGTGATTTACCCTGTGCTTTACCAAAATATTTAGTCTTTCTGTTTCTTAAACATAAACCACAATATAATCCAAGTGAAATCTAACTTGGAGTTATAGGCAGAAAATTGAATTTTGGGACAGTTCTTTGACTTTGACCCTTGATCTTTTGACCCTTGACTCACCAAATATTTTGTTCTTTTGATTTTCTTACCTAACACTAAATTATATAACAAAATGAAGCACTACTAACTGGGTATAGGCCGAGAAAATGCTTTTGGGGCAAACTTCATTTGACATCTTGACCTTTTGAGACCATGACGGAGCTTTGTCCCAATCTAATCAGATTCATCTATTACCTATGTGGTCCATCCTTATAGGTCCAAAGTAATATTAAAAATCACCTCAGCAGGTAATACAGTAATCTTGTCACAAGAAAGTGGCGGTCCAACGGAAACGAATACGCGCTACGACGTACGTATGAACAACCGAAACATAATGCTCGCTCCCTTACAGGCAGGAAGAGGGGGACAATAAAGATGAGTAAAATGGGAGCGAAGAATACAAGATATGAATTCTTTAATTCTTAAGATCAATACGAGCAATGGCCAACTCTAGATTTTTAAGATTTATAAGCATCGCAATTCGCATATAATATTACATTGTCATGGAGTTCTCAAAAGTATTTGTTATTAGAACACTCTCTTAAGGCATAATAGTGTGCTAATATATCTAAATATGACCAAGAATTTTCATTTCTATTATTTTAATTGGTTTTTATATTTTTGCCAAAATTTTTGTGATTAACAACTGCAAATATCACATTATCCTGTATAATGATACAAGATTAAATAAAAATGCAAAATCGTAAAATAAAGGAAGTAAAGTGCTCGCATTAATACCGTCCACAGAAATTGCAAGAAATAATACAACAAATAATTGGAAATTATGAGTTAGAACTAATACCGTGTATGCTCTCAGATTCTCTAACTGCATATTTGTATTGTGATGCATCATCAAAACGGATCAGTAAAATTCGTATGACAGGTTTGGAGGCCTCAGATAAGACAAAATCTTACTGGGTAGATACATGTATTATATGATTACGAATTTAAGTATCGATGAATCTCAAGAAAACAGGGATTGATTAAACAATGAGTCCAACGTTAACATGACCCAATTATGATGAATTTTTGCTTGCTCGAGGATAGCAGTACTGTAGGCAGTGCGAGGAAAGCAAGGAATTCTTTATTAGAGAGCCTGTTACACACCGTGTTGGCACTAGACAGATGGCGGGTATGAACCAGCGTGAAAATTATACTACGTGGATACAATACATGTTTAAGAATCTTGGAATGGGCCCCAAGAACCTTTAAGTATTTGTGCAGCGAGGAGAGGGTGACTTGAAACACTAACACTAACTGGAACAGTACGATGCTCTGTTAGTGTTGCCGACTCCAGGTTTTGGGGTCGACTAGTTCACCGATCAAAGTCGACGATTCAAGTATTGCCACTTTGGATTCGCGTTCTCGTTGGTGTGCGAATGGAATGGTAGAGAGAAGAATGAGCGGGTACACCCTATGCAATGACTGTTCAGGGAGTCTCTTCAAGGATGATTTCGCGAGTGATTTTGATGCAAAAGGCAGTCCGATTATGTCGCAATTTTTCATTTCACAATTGGATAGATGGTCATTTTGAAAGTTATATTTTGGCAACTTATTGTTTCAACGTGTGGATTATGATGCAGGTTCCAAGGTGACTTTTTAGTCTCTAAGTCACAGATTGTCATGATTCGTTTTGCTGGTTGTTTAAATGGCGAGTGCTGTGATTCTGGCATTTATAAAGTCGAGTCGCGAATTCCTTCGAACGCATAGTTACGACTCAGACTTTTAGGAGACTTAGTCGGCAACATAATGTCCGTGGCTTATTGCTCTGCTGTACTGTATTAGTTTATGACAGGGATTGTAGTTTAAGTTTCGTTTTTAGCTCATTTTTATTCAGTGGATGTACACGCTATGTTTCAACAGGCAACGCCAAGCCATGTCTGCATGCATATCGCGTCCATGAAGAGAATGCATTTCAAAACTGAATTTATGGAATAAGTTCCAACGTCAAAGCATATTAGAAGTTATTAGTGTGTTTAAAAATAGCACAGTGCCAGGCATGGAAAGTCATTGACCTTTGACTTATTCAAATTAACTACATATCGAATGACTGACTTCAAGAGATAGGACCGCTTGTATGATTGGCCAATCATACCTCATAAGGTATAGAAATGTTATTTTGTGTGTACACATAGCCACAGTGCCAAGCACAAACTACAGTGTACGAAGATAGCACAACTAGCACAAACATAGCAACATAGCACAGTCATTGGAAAGATTACATTTGGACCTTTGACCTTATTCAAATTAGGATCATATGATTGACCTGTGCCTTCAAGATATGGACTCTGGTTGAATTTTGGTGATCCACTCGAAGCTATAGAAAGTTCATGGTGGTAACAACAGAGCACAGTGCCAGTCATGGAAGAAGTTCATTGACTTTGACCTTTGCGCTTAATAAAATTCAAGTTCACTTCGAATTGACCTGACCTTTCAAGAGATGGAACTCTTTGAATTTGGCTCCTACTCGAAGGTTATAGAAAGTTATATGTGTTGTAAACATGACAGTGCAGTCATGGAAAGTTCATGTTGTGTTTAAACCAGCACCAAGTGCCAGTAATGGAAAGTTATTGCCTGTGACCTTTGACAGTAATCTAAATTCAATCACTATTCAACTCACATTCGAACTTGACCTGCACCTTCAAGAGATGGACCTCTTGTATGAATTTGGCAATCCTACCTCGAAGGTATAGAAAATTATTGTGTGTACAACATAGCACAGTGCCAGTCATGGAAAGTTCATTGACCTTTGACCTTTGACCTTATTCAAATTCGACTCATATTAGAACTTGACCTGTGCCTTCAAGAGATGGACCTCTGGTATGAATTTGGTGATCCCACCTTGAAGCTACAGAAAGTTATTGTGTGTACAACACAATTGTTGACGACGCCGACGCCGACGTCTACGCCTACATGTATGCCGGAAATAGTGATACCTATGTCTCGCTCCGCTACGCAGGCGAGACAAAAAGTGTATACATGTAGCTTGGACTACATACTGTAGTGTTGCACGACTCCAGGATTTTTGGGAGTCGACTAGTCGCCTATCAAAAGTCGCGACTCCGACTATTTGCCGACTCTCTGTGTTCAGTTCCGTCGGCATGATCGACAGGTAAAAAGGAGCACACTACAGCGTATACGATGACTGTTCAGAATGGTAAAGTTTGTGTTGAAAATTGTTTTTGAATTTATGTTGTTTCAACTGTGATTATGATCATTCAAAAATTGACTTTGTCATATTCCCACTCATTGTCATCGATGTTTGGATTGGTTTATATGCAATACATATGTGATTACATATAGTCGATTCTTGCGTTTCTAAAGTCGGAGTCGCGACTCCTCTACGATAGTCATGACTCCGACTTTTGGCGACTTAGTCGTGCAACGCTAACATACTGTATGCAAGACTATTTAGTTTATAAATTTCATGGAGACAACAAACAATTTTTTTTTAAGGGGTGTGGCCATGTGGGATGCATTTTTTTCCAGGATAGATTGCATGACAAAGTAATCTACAAATGCATAATATTAGGTCTGGAAATTCCAATGTTATTGGCAATTGAATGAAATTTGGAAGTACATGGAAGGTCATGACCTGAATAATAATATGAATATGTTGCCAATTCAATAGGCAGAGTTCATTGTTACTAATTGGTCATGCTGCAGTTGATTTTCTAGGTCCATAAACTAGTGGTCCCCAACATGCCTCGGGAATGAAATTATAGCAACCTATTAAAGATTGCATTTGGGATTTGTAAGTCCATTACTTCCCTTCATTATCAACACCAAATGGTAGTTTAGTACTTACAAATGGTGTGTTGAAAGTTTGAGATCCATACGTCATGAATTTGTTGTTTTATGAGAAAAACTAATAACGATATGTCACCAGAATATTGTTCTTTCTGAGAGTTTAAATTTTGCTCAAATTGCGAATTGCGGTTACAGTACGCATGACCAGCGAAGCACACTGATTGGTTTAAACGGCTAAACTCTGTGTGAACTTCGGCTAACGGCTGATCGGACAATTTTGAAATGGCCCGTGCACATTAACGTCACTGTAAATTTTGAAGTTTAAATGTCCAGATTTTCACCAAAACTACATATTCTACCCGAAGGTTCTATGACAGGTGTTTATTTATACTAATCTTCACATTGTGAACGATTTGAGCTGATTTCATTCATTTTGCCGATTCCTGACGTGCAAATCCCATACTCTGTCTTTAAATCCCTACCCAGTCAAGGTAAAATAGGGGGCCTACAAAAGGAGGTAACCAGGGTTGGCATATTTCCCACTTTTTGTCATATTTCCCGGACACCATCCGATATAAAATTGCCTTTTAGTTCTCATGTACAAAGTCAATGGGAGAAATTTATATTTCCCGGATGATTGGGTGAGAAATAAGATTCTGACCGGGAAATATGCCAACCCTGGAGGTAACTGACACGCACTTATTTGTCAACAGTTTTTTAATATCTTCCTGAAGTTGGAAATGAAAAGACCCTTATACATGTTAGTTTGTAATCATTTGAATCTCCTTCATTCTCCCTCATATATATTTTCAGCATTTTGCATACATATTTTTCTGATCACGGTCCAATAAAAGCTCATAAAGGTATAAAGCTACATCTACATGTGGCACAAGCCCTTGTCTGTCATGGTGAACAATTCAGGGACTGAATAATCTGTGATATAGACTAGTAATTCCACTGACCCAAGCAAAGAATGACCAAATTAGTCTTGGCTCAAGTCAGTGCGGAATGTTGTCTTAGTATCAAAAGTCAAAACGGAGTCGGTGCTTGAAGACTACTCACTGGTTGCCAGTGACATTTTTGTTTTGTTTTGTTTTTTACATTTGCAATTCAGGATGTATAGTAAGGTCTAGTAATCAGACGAGGAGAGGCAAGCTTGGCCAAACAAGTGTCCACCTGCCTGAACTTTGGTGCACTCACTCACAGTCAAAGACATGTTGAGAAATCCGGAGAGCTTGGGCTGCATCTCCACAA
>JZLH01S0626408.1:2052-22986 GCA_001188425.1 Eucidaris tribuloides | reverse complement strand
CCAACGTGTGCTATGCCAGCCATTGTCCATTGCTTGAATGCTATTGTGTGGGGACAAGACACACACTCTTACACACACCATTTGTTTTCAGTGCAGTCTCAATTTTGTACAGAGAGCTGGATATTGAGCAAAATCTGAACTCTAACATTTTAAATAAGCATAAATTACATAAAACTGATTATTGATATCGTATTGAAACCACCTACAACAAAAATGTTCAATCTTCAGCTATAACTCATACTCATGCTAGTGTTATCTGGTGTATAGTTTTTGTGTTATTACATATCAACATTAACAAATTTTATTTTTAACACCTAGTACAAGTACACAGGGAGACACATGGCCCTGGAAAGCGGGGTGCTGGGGGTGCTGCAGCACCCCCATAACTTTTTCAGGGGGTGTATAGCACCCCCTGCAAAAAGACATGTATGTCATGATGTATAGCATTCTACTTTAGGCGGTGCCCCCTATTTTTTTCAAATTTGCCCGTGAAATTTTGGCTGTTGACATGGCCGTTAATTTTTTTTTTGGCCGTGAGAAATTATTTTGAGCAGCTGATTTGGCCGCGAATGTGGCCGTGAAAAAATATTTTGGCTGCGACAAATTTCCGCTGAGTTCCCCCCCCCCCCCCCCCCCGCTCGAGCGAATTTTCGGCTGCTGATTTGGCCGCAAATTTGGCCGTGAAATATTATCTCGGCACCCCCGGTAGAAAAAAAAAATCGTTCCCAGGGCCCTGGAGGGACAGACACACAGACACACACACACACACACATACACTGGTACACACACACATACACATACACACACAGACTCACAAACACACAAATGCACATACACAAGTATGCATTGCTTGTTAAAAAGTTTTTCTTTGTAAATAACTGTAATTGAATAAATGTATCACATACCATTCAACCTTTTTTTGTTATGTAACCCTGTGTCATCTGTTTATAATACATGTACTTGAATGTTGAAACAATCTAAAATCTAAAATCTGTACAAATTTACTTATATATGAGTCAAAAACTCGAAGGTATAAAACACTTACTCCGACAGAAGAGTGTTAAAAAGAGCATGTACTCTTAATATTCATTTGGTGCAACAGGAACAAATCGTTCATTTTACAGTTCCATTTGGAGGCTTTTAAAGAACATTATTTCTGTTGCGTATGTACAGTTACATTTTATGCACCCAGCTTTAAATAACGTTTACACAAAACAACTTACACATAATTACAAGCGTAATAAAAAGTGTTTGAAGAGTACTGATTAAACAGAAAAAATTGTGACCACTCGCCTATATACCAACAAAAATATATTACTTTTATCCAAATGTTCGTGGATCCTTTAACATGATGACACGAAATATTTGCTGGATCAAAGTCAATACCCAACAATGTGAAAATTATTTTCACCAAAAAAGTGACATTTACGTTAATGTTAAAGAGAACAATTTTTCCATAAAAGGTTTCAACATTTTCCCAAATTGCTCGCTCACGGAATAAGCATAATGTCTTCAACCTCGTAAATCCCAATGAAACAACTAAAAATGGGGGGGGGGTATCCACCCCGAAGTTATCACATGACACGCCTCTTGTCACGGCAGGGATATAACCCTCTCTGAGAGGGAGCAAATGAACAACAAAATAGGTCAAGAACGGGCGTAGGCTGGGGTGCACAGGGTGCATGTGCTAACCACCCCCTCCCCCTCCAGCTGAGGCAGAGAAATTTTGCCCCTGGGAGGCAAAATAATTGCATCCATTTTTCTGACTTTAACAGCTGATTTTCTAAACTTAAATTCCACCTCCCCAAGATCCCCATCATGGAGATGCTAAATTATAATTCCTGCTCACGTGCTACCGATCTTTGGTGATACATTGTGTCACTCAAAGACCTGCCATGAGCAACATATTCGCAAATGTATTCCACAATATAAGAAGATCTATCATTTTCTTGATCTACATAAACAGTTTGAAGTAGATAATTTAAAGGCACTATACCCTAACTCCCCGAGGTTTCCGATACCTTATTTGAACACATAAAAGTTAAATAGCATGACTGGGGGTAGTCCTCAACTTGGACTGAAACTATTCTAAATTCAATCAGGTAAACTATTCAAGGATTATGCAGTAAAAACATTTTGACCAAACGTTGACTCATTCTAAAGTAACTAATCTCAAAAATATGTTTCGAAAAAAACAATGAACTACACAATGAGAATACCAACTTGAATTTAGACCGAGCCTAAGTTTAGATAAACCCATGCTCGGTTAAAATTACACTTAACCCCGATTTAGTTTAATTTTCATGAGAATACGGCCCATTATGTTTCAGAATAATAGTCCAGAACCAGACTGAGACTAGATGGAAGATTATATCACACTATAGTTAACGAAAGACATTAGAATAATTGAAGAAATATACGTTATCATAATGGCATAGATCAAGTTATCAAACTACTTCCGGTTCGTACGCAAAGTTCTCATAGACAGATTCATCGGGTGATCTACTTGGCGTATCTCCTGTGAAATTCACGTTTCCGTATGTGTGATCCATATCGTTGCTTGGGGGCTCCGTGTTCCCATAGGTGTGTTCGTTCGTGTCTTCGTACAAGGGTATCTGCTCGTAGTCATTGACCATTAGGTATTCTTGAATGACGTCATAGATAAGCGCATACTGATCCTGCAAAATGTTCACATTAATGTCACTGCATTGTTAATCAAGTGCTGAGGGCAATTGGGTACTCAGATATAAATTGTGTTTATAAAACAGGAGTATTGTCGAATGGTTTCCGAGAATAACGTAGTGCATGGGCATGCTAGTTTTAGGTGTCACACTCAGTGAATTCCTTTCCTGGAAACCCCACATTAACAATATCTGTAATAAAATATCCAGAAGTACAGGCATTTTATCAAGGTTAAGATTTTTCTTGCCTCAAGATATTCTTGTGACCCTTAATTACAATATTGTATTACCTTACTTGAACTATTGCAACATTGTGTGAGGACATACTTTTAAAAGTAATTTGCATAAACTTCTAATAATACAAAAACGAGCCATCAGGTTGATTACTAACTATAACTATGATGCTTCTACCAAACCACTATTTTTGAATTTAAACATATTGCCCATTACTGAATTAATATCATTAAATTTACTTTTATGTGTGTATCTGTATCTTGTGTAACTGTAGGCCTAATAAATCTCATCAGAAGTTCTTAAGTTGACATTGTAGTTAACTAAAAATAGAAATGTACATTTGGAAACTACTAGAAAGGATGAATTGATGTATATCCCGTTAATTATTTGAATATCTAATTTTGGATTCTTACCTTGGTTTGTACCATATGCATCCTGTCTGCTCGAAGGGTCTTGACGGTCTGGAAGATGTCAACAGCGCCCTCTTCTTCGATCTGATCCAAACAAGTCTTGACAGTCCAAAACACCCCAGTACGACCACTGCCACTCCTGAATGTCGAGATTTAGAATAAACAGTAATATGTAAGATGAGATTGCATAAAGTTAACTATCGTCTTGTTCTTTTAGTTTTCAAATATACGGGTGTTGCTTGGTCTTTTTCGATTATTTTGATAATAGGGAGTAAATTACTTTAATCAATCATAATAGTACATGGATTATTTTACTAAAAGAGGTTCAAATGTATTGTTCTTTCGTGGCTGTACACAATCATAACTACAATAAGGAACTAGTTGTTTACATAATATTAGTATTACAACTTTTCGTTTTTCATTACGGTAGTTACATAATGTTAATGATCTGCGTTGCCCTGGTAGCACAACTATATATTATTGGCCGATGTACCGAGTAGGACATTAATATTATTATTGCTTTGTCATCATTTCGGATGACAGGGACTAGAAAAGCGACTTTATCACTGTTACCCTCAGGCATCCAGTCCCGTGTAGTCTGCATATGGATATGTGACCACAACACCGAGTTTTCACCTTTCTCTTTTCGATGAGTGCGTGGGTTCTTTTACGTGCTGAGGTGTTTCTATCTTAACACGGGACCTCCGGTTTTATGTCCTATCCGAGGGACGGGGTAATGGGGATAAAGTGCCTTACCCAAGGACACAACCGCCATGGCCCGGTGTGGATTCGAACCACTGACCTCTAGGTCAAGCAACCGAAGTCTTATCCACTGAGCCATGACGCCTCCCCATAACTTAATGTGATAACTTAATGCTTCCCAACAGCAAACCACGTCTGTGTATACCTATGAGAGTAAATGCATTTGGAGTACATTGAGTTAATGTTATGACTGACTCACAGGCAATGAACGATGACTGGTGACTTGGGACGCATGGATTGGTTCACGACATCAACAAGACGTAGCAACAAGCTATAATTGGAGTGGTTCCTGTGGGATCCAGGAATGGGCCATCCAAAAAGTTGATATTGGTTGACATCGTGAGTAGCCTGTATAGAGTAACATGTAATCAATCGAGAATGCACCTGGTAAATCATGTATAGATTCTTCTTCCACAACAAATCGCACAAAAACATGGCGCACACAAAGTAAATACAAAGAAATGAGTAATGTTATTGCTAAGACATACTTATCCTCAGATTTTGTTCTAATCTTTACAAAAATAAATCCTTACAATCCCTTTTCATTATGCTCAGATCATCATTCTATAATCTACTTTCGATATATGGCATTATCTCTATCGCATTTCAGTCATTTCATCCTTTGATCAGTTCAGTTCCCAACCGATAACTTTCTAATTGTATGTATTTATATCCGAACGGACCGGGCTCTTATGTTTACTTTTCTTTTATCACAGTAAAGAAATGATTTACACTATGAAAAAAACATAATAATTACTTTGCCATACTGGACTTGAAGAGTTCTGACGATGAGACCGTCATCATGTTGTGCAAATGTAGTAGACACGGAGAATGGTCCATATTCCTCAGTGCCACTATCCGGCCAGTACTGGGCACATGTCTGTAAAAGTCACATACATCTGTGTTGTAATAAGTACTGAAATACTCCAAATATCTTGCGCAGTTTTTTTCTTGATAATAATGTGATACTTGTAACAATAACAAAAAAAATAGCCGCCATTCAAAAGCACACGTTACAAAACACCTTACATTCTATCCTGCGCAAAGGAATGCGTGTCATCTCCACTCTGGGGGCGAGGGTGAGGGTGGGCCAGGGTTGAAGCTAAGAGGCCCGTAATGTATCAGCCAGTTAAACTAGGGAACATCTGGTACATATCCCTTGCTGGAAAGGGGCAATATGGGTGAAGTTTTCAAGGATAGAAACGTGATTCGAACCATGAATTTCTTTCAAGGGGAATTACCCAACGTCTTAACTTATATTAGGCACGTCGTCAGCACTTTTAATGTGCATTCTTTTTCCTGTTCTTTTGAGTTTTGGACACTGAAGTCGCTTAAATCTATCCATTACATGTCATTTTATATATTTTGAATTCACAGGGTATCTAAGTCCTATCATCTCTTTGAGGTATGACATGTTTGAAGCATATGCAAGCGTAGACTCGTATGAAGAAAGCTGCGGTTCAAGAGACCTACCTCGTCAGATTTGTCATTGTTGTTAAGCATCACAATACAGGACGGTTTTTGGTCAAAGACTAACGACCAGAAGGAAGCAATGGTATTCGGTGTTGGCATCTGAGTCGCGATAAACTTGCAGCGAGTACCCTGGTAGCCGGAAATTAAAGAAAAAAGATATGCTACGTGTTATACTTATGCAACAACAGAATATGGCGGTGTTGTGTTAGGCTAGTGCGGCTGTGGTAAAATTTGCAGAGGTGTTGTTTGTGGCAAGATTGGTAAGGCTATGCCTTATAATCTAGAGGTTTCAATCCAACGCAGGGCATTTATGTTCGTCAGCTGGACATTTTATCTGTTTCGCTGCTTTCAACCCAGGTGTATAAATGGGTACCACGTAGAAAGGGAGTGGGTGCACCTATTGTTGCTGCCAAGCCTTGACTGGTCTCCTTTATAGGAGTGGACAAGTGTAAGCATCAGGTCTGCACAGTAGTTACACGAGAGATTAGTAAGACAGGCCAGAAGCACTGCTCTGGACAGCGTTATGCTCTATTTGTCTTCATATTTGTATATTTTTTTTAACTCAACGAGTGACCAAGCGGGCTTGTTGATATAGTGGTATAGGTGGTATGACGAATTATCTTTTCTCCATACCTTTTTTGCATGGATATGCCAGGTGAAACAACAACGAGTGCATGCATTGTTAAGACCATTGGAAGTTCGCCATAGTCCTACAGTAGACATATCCATAAATGTGAATCTTTTCATTTTACAATTTAAAACCGGTATATAAGAACGCTTTTGGGTTTTTTTTTTTTTTTTTTTTTACAAAATAATACAGCTCTTGGAAATTGTAGGCCTACTTATACAACACTGTTATATCACGTCCGCGTGATGGTTGAAAAAGCGCTCGTATACAGTGAAAATATTCTGGCACGGTAATGACCTGCAACTCATGTTAGTAAAGCGTTTGAATTATAAAGAGTGATCCTGCTGCTGACAGAATGTCGTTATTACATACTCTTAGCAGAAGGGCGCTAAAACTAGACCCCACCCCTTTGAAACCCTTGGCTTCTTTGATAATTGTAAAAGGGGTCTAAAAAAAAGTAACGATACTCTGATTTCACGTGATTTAAGGCAATGTTTTTTATGTTAATTCCCTTGTGCTAAGTTTTTCACAGACAACCACCTGGCAACTACCAGGTATGCCTTACCTGTATAAAGCTTCCGTTGATGTAATCTCCACCTAGTTCGTCAGCAGCGTGTGTTCGAAGTATTGTTCGATTTCTCTCCACTGAAATCAAGTAAAAACAAAGACCGTTAATATTCAAACTGTATACAGTAATCCAAACCATCAACACAAACATGCATTGCAACGGACAACTTAATTATATATTTGATGAAGGCAGGTCGATTCACAAAGTACAGAATTTGGAAACAACGTTAGCGTTTATTATAAAATGGGTTAAATAATTTAGCCAATCAGACGCACTGAAATGAGTCACGTATGCGCTTCTTTTTTCGCCAACATGCACAGAGTGTAAATTGTGCGCAACGAAAAGTCATAACTGCACTGCGTGTAATCTTATGCAGCGCAGATTGCGGCTGCTCGTAGGGGAAACCCCTTATACCTTCGCCAGGGAAAGATGAATTTTTGTAGGCAAAGTTAGGCAATTGGGGCGTAGGGGGAAAATAGTGTTCGTAGGGGAAAATCCAAATGCGGCGTAGGGGGAATTAAAATGTTGAGTGGCAGCCCTGGCTAGTGTTACGTACGTGCGGCATGAACAAACGACGGCACACTCGGTTCAAGACCAAGACTTGTTAAATTACCGAATTGGTCAGTTCCAGGCTGCGGTATACGCAAGCCGAACTACTACGCTTTGTAATAATGTAAGTGTAATTATTATCACTAACCGACTACTAGTATTTAGGGCTAGGCGCAAGCACCGAGTTAGTGGTTGGGCAGGACTAGGCCGTACGTAGGTAGCAGTGGCGTATCCAGGAAATGCAGCGCCCGGGGCAAGTGCTAAAATTGCGCCCCTTACAACAATTGAAACAGGGGGCAAGTACTGAAATCGCGCCCTTGTCAACTTTTTTTGGCCGTTAGCTTCAAGAGTTATTCGTGAAATTAATATTTCAATGTTTTTTTTCCTCCCCCCTTTTCTCTTCCAGTTTCTTCCATTTTCCCCTTCTATTTTCCTTGTTTTCCTTCAAACTTTTGCCTTTTTGCGGCCCCCCTGAAAGTGGCGCCCGGGCACGTGCCCGCCCTTTGCCCCTCCGCTAAATACGACCACTGGTAGGTATGTAGTTAATGTATGTCGCCTGCACAGCTACTGCGGCATCACGGGCGTACGAGTCGGACTAGTCCAGATCTAGAGGCCGAGGCGGCTTGTCATACCACTACTAGCTTATGTGGTCTAGCTTATTAGGTCTAGTGTTCCGACCCATTTTATAAAACAAATAATGCACATGTTTAAGTTCGTGACGTTAGCAGCAATGCTGCTCATCTCGGGTATTCACAATGCTGTGCAACATGCACTCGGCTGTGCCTCGTGCATGTAAATACCCTTGAGTGTGCTGCGCCGCCGCTAACGAACTTACACATGTGCATTATCTGTATATTTTTGTTTCAGTGAACCATTTTGAAAGTCAGCATAATAATATAACTTTAACCCTCTTTCGCCATGCATCCTTTTTAACAGTTTTAATATTTTTCTTCTAGGTATTTTAACTCTACGGATGGATTTTGACAAATTCTTTACAGCGATCATCCACAGAGAAAGGGGATCTGAAGATATATGAATGATCACATGAACATCCAGATGTACCACCATTATGTTTTAGATCCATCCATATAATTGGTTGTGATAGGAAAAAATATCTTGTAACAAGTTTATGGGTAATTACAACCCCCTTCCCTGTTACGATAAAAATCCATTGAAGATACGGCAAAGGCAGTGGCAATCTCTGTTTTAGAGGGGTGGGTTTGAACCACGATTATCATTTTTCTTCACATTTTGTGCGACCATATACATTGACCCCCATTTCTCATACATTTCATATAGAATTTGCTCAGTCTGCACACGATGTGGAGACCATTGCGGGCATCACGTTCATAATGTCATGTGACCATAAGTATCGTAATTTAGATCATCCATCATTAATGTACTTACTGGAGGATGTTTCCGTATCGATTCTTTGATCTGTTTTCTTGTAACTTGCCAGATCGAATGGCGGAAAGAGGAGGCTCTGGGCAAACCAACTCAAGAGTCTGGGAAGAGACAGTCCAATACGTAAATTAAACCTTGGATACAGATTTACAGATTGTAGTAATTTTATGCGGTTGCACGGTACTTGTGAAATACAGACTGCAAGACATGGTTTCATGCTGGATCTCGCAATATGAAAATAAGCACATTGATTCTGGGCTGACAAGACAAGTAAGGGTAAAAAAAAACGAAGATGAACGTAAAGGATGGGCACGGGGGAAATTAAGGAGGTATCTATAGGCAGATTAGGATGAGATGGTGCGGACACGTAACGAGGGAAAATGAAAACAATAATTGCAAACTGGCATCTGATAAATTCTGAAGGGAAGGGAAGGTTTGAAAGATTTGGAGGTTAGAGGACAAACAATATACAAGCACACTTCCAACATCGCAAAGACTTAATGGGACGAGCTGAAAGAATAGAAAATTCTAAGATAAAAGTGACGCCGTCTTTTTTTAAAGTTTTTACGTGTAATACACACAAGTAAGGAAACACTTGTGTAAGTGAGTATCTACATGTATTAATCCATGAATCCTTTTCCATATGGCATAACCTTACATCAAATTGCTTGGCTAGATACGACTGTTGACCACCAGGAATATCACGTCTCAGTTGTGAAAGACGAGCCACGAACTGGTTGGTAGGGATCAAGGTATCCTCGCAAACCAATGCTTCCAGGACGGCCTCGTGCAGGAAAACGTATTGCTCCTGTTTCGAGAAAGAACACAAGAGCCATGAACCGAGCAATGGCATAAAACATTATTTTGAACCATCATTCATAATGTTTATTGGTAATGTACATTACAATCTTAATCTGCGTTCAAAACCATATAATATCAATCCATAAAAGGTCCAAGAAAATTTCAGTCTTCAAGATTTATAATGTTATAAACCCCTCAAAAAAAATTTCGGCAACTCAACTTTGAGCGTTGATATCTCTCCTGTATTACACTTGATATTGATATAATTGAAAAGCCTGTTTACTTTCCTTTGCAAATAAACCTAATTTGGCATGATCATGGATTCACGGAATGTGCAAGACACTTTAATATGGGGCCAAGTCAAAAGTGAAAAGCAGTAAAAATGCACACCAGTTCAGCATGCATTTGTATGGAGAGTGAATTGTGTTTAATGATGTTGTTATAGTTTTTAGTGAAGTGTCATGTGTGTATCGATGGAGGGACCTTGCAAAATTGCCAGAATCCTAATGAAACTCAAATACAGTGATAATTTTACAATTACCCACCTAAGTCTCATTTCATATTCAAAACAAAATATGAAAACAACACATAACACTGAATTAAAAACCATACCATAATTAAACACAATCCACTCTCCATACAAATGAATGCTAAACTGGTCCTGATAACAATGCATTTCGCAGCTTTTCAGTTTTGACTTGGACCCTTATTTAAATGTCCTGCACATTCCATGAATCCATAATCACGGCATAAGAAATAATTGTAAAAAAAATAAACAGGCTTTTCAACGATACTTATATCAAGAGTTATACTATAATACCAAGAGAGTTATCAACGCTCAAAGTTGAGGTTCATATTTTTTAGGGGTTTATGTACTAATTTCGACTGTACTTACTGTACTTACGTTTACAGCAAAGATTGAAGGTACAATATTGAACAGATTTATGGTGAAAAAAAATGAATTTACTCACATGAAGTTGGGTATGTAGACAAACATGATCTCCAGGAACACATGCCATAATATGCTTCCAGATTTGTTTTAACAAATAAACATAAATATCGCCGAATCCCAATTAGGGAAATCCAACACACTACACATCAAATTAACGTGGCATACGGGTGTCTACCGTAGATAAGAAAGTACTGATGATACTTACACTCGTCTGAACCATGCATGGACGGTTCTGCCTCATCATTATCACAAAGTTGTTGATGTCCACTAATCCTGTCTTCTTAGCTTTAGCCACGACGCTGTCAATTGCGATGACCACACCAGTTCGACCAACGCCCGCACTGTTAGGAAACAAGTGAAATATCTCTTTAGGCAAGACCAATGAATAGCAAATGTCTTGTCAATTTTCATGTGTCTTTTTAGGAAAACAGTTAAGTACTTAATGAGCGTGACTGGCTGACCATTTCCGTCACCAAGACCCAACTCCATCACAACTTCAGTCTCGATTTATTGGCACGATCTCATATTAATACAAATTAGAAGTTTAGCTATTATGCCTTACCCATATGAAACGTACACCACAATGCTAAACCCTTTTTGAAGGGAAGTCCGGGGGGAGGGCAAAATCACTTTTGGAACCTTAAATCTGGACCTCTATTACATAGATATGCGTTGTTGATTTTTTTTTTAACTAGGCCTATTGGGATTTTTCCCCTGCAAAAAGTACATGTGAATACAGGTTTCCCTTCAGTTCCCCCAGGGGCCTGTATATACCAAAATGGCGTGAGTTCACCAGATGGAGAGGGTCTGCTCTCCCACACCCACCTCCATACAGTGACTACATGTACTTACTCGTGGGATTCACGTTAACCCTAGCCCTGCGTGTAATATATAGCAGGAAACAATTGTATCTTTGCTTAAATATAAAGTGTGTGTGTGTGTGTGTGTGTGTGTGTGTGTGTGTGTGTGTGTGTGTGTGTGTGTGTGTGTGTGTGTGTGTGTGTGTGTGTGTGTGTGTGTGTGTGTGTGTGTGTGTGTGTGTGTGTGTGTGTGTGTGTGTGTGTGTTTGTGTGTGTGTAAGCATACATACTAATCGATGACGTTTGAATACATATCTGCCACCTGGGTTGCGCACCCCCCCCCCCCCCCACCCCAATACCAAAAAGCTGTCTACACTACTGGAACATAGTCAACACAAGCACACAATCAGTACCTGCAGTGGATAAGGAGTGGTGAGGAAGTGTCGCCCTGTGACGTCTTAACTTCTTTGATGAACTTTAACAGCGATGACGTGTGCTTAGGTACTCCTTTGTCCGGCCATTTGGTGTAATGAAACTGCTCAACTTCCCTGTCTTGTTTAAACTACAAAAGCATATAAAGAAAAAATATTTAGAAAGAACTATGGAAAACTAGGAAATTTTGTTCGAGCATGATTAAGGAAAGCAAACCGAAGTTGATACTGTAAATAATATATATGTTTCAAGTTTTAAATTTTTGTAAGATACGTTTTTACAATAATTGCGTGAACAATTTGTGCATTTTATCAGATGTAATAGTGCGACGGACAGACGCAGAAATGTCAAACATTCACATACAGCATACACCCTCGCCCACATAATAGCAATAGGCATGAAAATTGTACCAGTACAGTTAGTTGAGTTTTAACTGTGTAAGTATTAAACGACGTGGTATGCTACAAGTTATGCCATAGATTAAAATTTGTGATAATTGTCTAGAATACTAGACAGATTTCTCTGGCACGATAACATTAAAGTCAGACAAAAAACATACCTTTCGAAGAATAAAAGTTCGTTTTATGCCTTCTACGCATGTATTCTCCGATACAAAAATGATTTGTAGATCACCAAACGCCAAGGACTTTTCTTTTTCGTGCTGACCAGTACTGCACGGACCATTTAATCTACAACATGTAAAGGACAGAAGAAAATACAAATCAAATTATGCTATTTGTAACTGAGATGTACTAAAATAGCGTAATACGCATAAAAGGCCTACACACATGCATATTGTATAACATAAAAATGCACCCGTTGGCATGTCAACCTTTGTACTAGGACGGAAAGTAGGAATTACTTTTAGCGGCAACTACTTACACCGTAAAAGCATAGTTTGTATATCAATCATAATGCAATTAATTAAAGTGAGTCTGAGGGAAGATTTTCATACATTTATCACTTTAAATGTGAATTTACTATTATTTCTGATGTAGTGGTTTATCAGTAGGATACAGTATTCTGAAGACATCTTTGCAGAGTCCCGAGTAATGATTTTAGTCAACTTGTACACTGACATTTTCAAAAAACTGTATTTTACAAAGTGATTGTTTTCAATAGTTACGATAAATGGCATTGTTGAAATTAGTATTTCAACCCTACAAAATGGCATCATTCATTTTTTAAAGTTCGTAAGCCGGCACATTATATTCAAAGACATACTCACCTTATCTCCTTCCTGTAGCCTCGTTACCATGGCAATTGTGTGAATGTTCTCCTGCCAAACCATCCGCCAGAAATCCTGAATGGACAGCGTATTTGGACCTATTAGAGTGAGATGACAGGTAAAAACATTCACCGAAATTGCTTGTCCCTGCGCACTTCACCAACGAGTGAACTCCCTGGTACTGCGTTTAATGTGACTTTTAGCACGATGTATACGTATTAAATTGTTGTTTTAAAGCTATTTAAGTAGAATTACGCCACCGGTAGGCAATAATTTGTTTATTTTATCTTTTTACAAAACGGGCAGTAAAGTCACATTGCAATGAATGCTTATCTCCTCCAAAAGAATCTATTTGGTCAACGGCTACTTAAATCAGTTTGAAAATACATTTTATTTCTCTTTTCCTGTCCGTATTATAGCATCACATCCGTATATTCTTTTTTCAGTAATACCAAAACAAATAAAGAAAGCATGGGTAACCATTCATTTATTGCTCATTAATTACTCGTATTCCGTGTAAAATCACACACAGTGAATGGGCCATTCGGGAAGGCCATAATCATGGATATCATTTTAATTAGGCCTACCTTGTGAAGCAATAAATGCACGTTTGTCATCAAAGCTCTGAAAAAGAACGTAGGTCATTGTTAATGAATGGTACATATTGGATGTTAATTGGAATATTATCAATTGTAATCTAAATACGATCATTTTATTTAAATAAAAACTTTTGCAAAATACTTAGGTGTCATACAAACACACAAGAAACCAATACATGACCAATACATGGCAGATAGGCCTACAGCTGCTGAAAGCAAAAACTAAAGGCCTTAAATATTGCCATGAAGACATTAAACGCACATCTTTCGTATTTTATGAATGCATCTGAACTCCAGGTATTTTCAGACCAATATACAGTATTTTTATAGGCATTAACTAATCGTCAAAATAAACACATGAAATTGTCTACTTACTGGAATGTAAGATGCATTGACGTAATCCGAGTGAGGATCATTGTCAATTTTGTCAAGGACAACTAGAGAAGAATCATCTGAGTTTGAGAAAAAAGTAAATAGGTAAATAAGTTTGTGTATAATCCATAAAAAGTGCATTTCAAGTATAGCATAAGGCTGTTTTGTGTAAGAGATGTGCAGCTCTGCAGTACATGTGAGAGGGTCACTCGTTACTTTACCCGTCAGGGTGGTAATGTTTCAAAGTATATACTATAAATTAGAATCAAAAGTATTTAATACTGTTTTTGTATTAAAATTTATTATTTATGGGTGGATGACATAACAATAATTCTCGAAACATCTTTTACTTTTTCTGATCTGAAATCATAGTGGCCAATAGATTATTTTCACAACAAGTTTTTCATATTTTTGTCCAGGGGGTTATGTGGTTATACATGCTGCAAAAGGTAATCCTCCTTCGCGGATATGGACTAAACATTCGTTTCCGTGCTGAGCCGAACCCAATAAAGAAGTTTAAGTTTCGGAAATCAAAAAGAATAATAATATAAAGATATTTCTTAGGAGCTGTTACCGGACCTAAGCATGAGTCGGTAGCCTGTATTTGTATATAAGTACCGAGCACTAGAAGCAAAACGCCATACTGCGTAGTTGCTAGTTACGTGTGCTGGTTTGGGTTTACTGATATGTGGTCATTTTCTAAATAAAGCAAGCAATATACAGCAACAAATGTAAATGTAAAATTGGTTTTTACTTACAAGGCAGGATGTTTTTGTATCGATTCTTCTTAAAGTTATGTTCTCTTTGTGCAACTGCTATCGGGTAGCCTGTTCCATCTGGAAGCGCCTGATATCAGAGTAGAATACATTAGAGCAAATTAACATATGGTTTCATGTTCTAAACAATATTTGAAGAGCTTAGTTCCAAAAGGCGCTAAATCCATTTTCACGAAAAATGAGTTATTGACATTACCGCATTTGATACCTACTTATCTCGTTACAGTCCAAAATTGGAAGTCAAATTCCACGAGCAAGTACGAAATATCTGAGGTTATAATTTTATTTTTCCATAGACGCGTGTACAAACTCAGGCAAAGAATTGCATTTTTCTCCGAAGTTACTAAAGTGGATTTAGCACCTTTTGGAACTAAGCTCTTCATTTCATTCTGTTGACAAAAATTTCGTGGTGAATCGGTGTAAATTTCTGGTCGTAACACTGTTTACAGTATAACATAATAACATGGTATGTGATGGGTTTGGCAGTAGGTTGTCGAAGTAAATGAAGAGTAAAAGTAGCAGTAAAAGAAGAAGTGGTAGTCGTACAAGTAGTAGTAGTAGCAGTAGTAGTAGTAGTAGTAGTAGTAGAAATAGTAAAAGTAGTAGTAGTAGTAGTAGCAGTAATGATAGTAGTAGAAGCAGTAGTATTATTCGTTTATTATTTATATAATATGGACTGGCCTTGAGGGGGATACGACATATATTACCTGAACTAGAATCATATCGCCCGAGTCGAAGACGAGGGCGATATGGAATTTCGTGAGGGTAATATATCTCCCGAAAGTAAGAGCCAGTCCATATTATTATTATTATCCACATCAGACATCTAGAGCAAATTCCATCTGCCTGCAAAATATTCATTTTGCCCGCCGAGCACAGTTGGCTTGCCATAATTCTGACCTTTGTTGTCCGTGTTATTGACGCGCATGCGCCGCACGCTGGCAACGTTTGCGCTTCGCACATAGCCCCGCGCCCCGAGATCTGACCATTTATTTTTAAGCGTTACAAGGTCTTAACTTAAGTTGAAGACTTAAGTTGAAGCAGACATTGGGCCGTATGCATAAAAAATTGTAATTGCTTTTTCTAGCCTTTTGCTTGAATCCATATTCCTTAAAATTAGGAATTGCTTGCAAGCACAGATTCTTGCTTGCCTGCAAAAACATTTTGAAACAAAGGTTGTTCTTGACAACCTGATAGTTTGCCCGAAGTTTGCAGGTTTGTCCAGTATGACAAAAACAAGAATATGCAAATTGATTCCAACCACCATACACTCCAGAAATAGTCAGTAGAATCGTTCCTCAATGGTCACATAAAGAAACATCCATAAATTTGTATACAGTAGTGAAGTGATCTTTCGTAACTCCCATGACAGGAAATGCTTCTCCTCTCACGCGTAATATTTTAATACATTTTACGAAACCCACCTTTGTGCTCCCATGGAAGTAATAGACCGTATACATAAAAACACTTGCTAACATCCTATAAGAGAAAGATGGATTTCAAGCAATTGCTTTTTATCGTATGCATAACATTTTGCTTGTGTTCAAACCGTTTTCTTGCCATTCGTGAGCAACAACCACACAATAGCAACGTCACGGCGGTGCAAACAACAACAAAGGCCAGATCCGCACGAGTCAAATACGTATGGGAAGAAGCCTCCCATCTTCACAACTCGCGGTCAGCGTACATAAATACATTTTGAAAGACGCAACGTACCTCCAGGATTAAGTTAAATCTTTAACCCCCTTCCTGAAATATTTACCCCCTCCCCCCCCCATTTTTTTCTTGATATACCAGAAATAGTGATTCTTGATTTATCCTCCTTTTGTGGAGCTTTGGTTTGGTCTAAATACGAGCACGGACATGTTTTAAACTCGAATGTCATAATTAAGCAAAAGCGCTCAAGCTGGTATTGAGGAGCTTGAAAAAGCCGAGCAAATTCTTGTCAGAACAAGGAAAAGGTTCTTTTTATGCATACGTTTTTAAACAATTTCTTTCACCTGTTGCATGAGCTTGATTTTGCTTGACAACCAATTGCTGGTGCTTGAAGCAATTCCTTACAAGTAATTCCTACTTTTTCTGCATACGGCCCAATATTACGATCCAAGTTCTAAATGACAGTGAATTATCGTAAAGGGGCAAATTGAATCAGCGGGCAGCGTTAAATGTGGTAAATTATTTACTACTTAGTATTCAGTGCTAACGTAATGCATAACTATAGTAACGTTACTTACGTCTTTAGTGACTAATGGTTTTGTACTGACCAAGTTACATGTAGATGTAGGCCAGGCTAGCGTAACAACGCTTATTACGAAGTTCTAACTTTAAATCTAACGTTAGTTAAAACGAACTACTAATACTAGCGCTATATTGAGTTGACCAACATCTCTTGAATCTAGTCTAGCCTATTTATACTAATAAAATGGCTAAAATTAGGCATCCAGCCCGATGAGAGAGTTCTGTAGACGTAAGCCTTTAATCTAAGACAAGTACGGTACTGCGGACAGTAACCATGTTAGTTTGATGTTCGAAAGTAACGTTGATCTATGTCATTGTTACGGGGCCAGGTGTATTGAAACCTTGTATTGAAATGTTTGGTAACAACAACAAAATCGATAATAAATGTATTGATCTTATCTTTGAATTTAAGCTGCCCATCATTAAAAACATCTGTCTAGACACAAAAGTGGTCATGGACAGTCTATCTAACGTCAGTAATGATGACTAACTGTGCTCCAACTCAGCCTCAGGCACAGTAACGTTAGCGTACGTTAACGTTACTAACTCCTTAAGTACGATGGGGGCTTAGAAGGGGTGAAATAAAAAAAGATGGAATTTGATTACGTCCACTTCAGGGGTGGTGCATGGGGTCATTTGAAAGATTTTTTGTATAGGAAGTCGGTATGTAGCTCGTAAAAAAAACCCACCCCGGCCCAAAAAAAAATAAAAAAATTGCATTATATATGCTGTATTACATGTACAGTTATATACAAATTGGCTGTGCTATAAATAATTGTATTACATGCTGCTTACTTAAATTACTCCATAGATAGACTCCCCCTGTAAATATTTTCAAGCACCCACCAAACTGCCCACAATGCAGAGTGTAATTGGTACTGGAGTACTGGTGGGAGGGGGGGGAGCTGGTGCCACCGTCCCCCGAATCAATTTTAACCATGGCTTATTTTCAATTTCATACAAGTAGTCAGTGGCGTAATGAGCCAAAATATTTGGGGGCGCAAATCTTCGCGAGGGGAGCGTAATGACCGAGCGGGGGGGGGGGGGGTTGGGGGTGTGGGGTGTGGGGGTGTCCCTCTCCCATGCCCGGTAGGGAGCTTTTTCATTTTATGACTTGAAAATGTGCAATCAATGGATACATGTGTCACGATTCGACCAACCAGTATTAAAAAAAAATGATACTGCAATACTTATAATATAAACACATGAACGAGGTACTCAGACGTAGGGGGAGGGGTGGGAGAATAATACTCCCCCTCCCACGGTAGCAACTTTTTGAAAATACGCAAAGAAAAGACGTGATTCTAGGCATGATAATTACATATTTAAAAGGTATATTTATGAAGAGTATTAGGGATTGTAGCCAGGTTTTCAAAAAGATGAACAGGAATAAGGCCTTTCTGAAAATTGTAATTGGGTAGTCATACTTGCAATGGAGCTAAGCGACTAAGCAGGGAGGGTGTGGGAGGGGGATACCCCAAGGTAGGAACTTTTTGAAAATACGCATAGAAAAGACACTGGTTTCTATGCATGGTACAGGGACTTCGATCCTGAGGTGGCAAAGGGGCAGTTGCCACCCCAATGAAAATATTTGGGGGAGGGGGCAAACATATCGAAAAGCATTGGAAAGCAATACAAAACCATTAAACTAAGCATAAATATACTATTAAGCATACACAATTTTGAATTTTTTGGCGCGTTTGGCGCGCAAACGTTGTTATTGCAATTTGGCGCAGAGAGCGCGCCGAAAATTGTTGACATTCTTTCACTTTTGCCTCCCCAATCCGAAAAGCGGATCGACGCCCCTAGCATAAATACAGCCCCTAGGTAAATACATATTTCAATGGTTCATTAACATTAATAAATGACTTGTACAAAATTAAAAATAATCCATGGTGAAAATTTATTGGGGGAGGGCTGTTGCCCCCAAGCCCCCCCCCCCACCCAGTACACCAGTGCATAATTATGTAAATTTCAATGAAATACCTGTTTTTCACTTTCTTCTGCACAGTAACACATTCCCATGCAGTTTCCCAAATAGCGAGGCAGGGAACATGCTTGTTGTAGTCACTAGTAATGGGACTACGGGGACCTTTAAATTGCTCAAGTCAAGCCCCCCCCCCCCGAAAAAAAAATAATAATAATTATAAATAAATAAATAAATAAATAAATAAATAAATAAATAAATACAAATCTGACAAAAAATGCTTTACAATGAAAATATATTGTAAAAAATAAACTTAAGCAATCTAAATACTAATAGAAGAAATACAAATTTTATGTATTTAATTAAATATAGATTTAATATGCCCAGAAAACACATTTTTTATGCGTATTCAAAAAAAATCTTAACGTGGGAGGGGGAATCTCCCCTCCCACACCTCCCCCTCCCCCGTTAGTTTCACTCCCTTGAAAGTATGACAACCCATTACAGTTTTTTTTTACATACTTCCTGTACATCATCTTGAAATCCTCACTACAATCCCTAATTCCCTTACCGTTCTTTGTTACACTTTGACCAAAAATCTTCATTTGGTAACAGTTTAGGGGGTTTTAAGCAAAAAATTTGAATTTCATGGGGTGGGGGTTTATTCAAAGATACAACATTAAGTTTGGTGTCATAATGCTTGTACTGTTGGTGTTAATCATTTCCCAGGTGGACGTCTTAAAATTTGACTTTGACATTTAAGCCCCCGCCCTATCTTAAAATAAATCATTTGCCGAGGCTGTGTCAACGATGCGATAACGTACAGAACAGTTCAATAACGTAAGAGAGTTAAAACTGCCAAATTTTAACGCCGAAACTGGTTTCTGACTTACGTTAACTTGTAATTACAGTCTACCGCACCGCACAAATCGGCGATCATCAGCGTATTTTTTTTTTATTTTTATGGGAAATTACACTACTTTGCGTGTCGCGGTGATCGATTGTGGTGCGAACTCATCAGTGATTGCCAAGTTCCCGGATGTTCAAAAAGGGGGATATTGTTATCAATATCCCCCTCTTTTTTAACGTGTAAATCCCATAGACGCCTGTCAAAGAGGGGAATACGAGAAATATTCACCTCTTCGCCGTGTTTCCACTAAAGTGTAGGGGAACATTATTTTGTAAAACCACAGCTCAGATGTCTGATATGGATAATAATATTATTTATTTCCTTTTTAGTTTAGCAGGGTAGTCCTTTCAAGTAAAAAAAAAAAAAAATGCTGTCCAAAGTGGCCCTACACGATAAAAAACAATACATATAAATAACAATTTACACAAAAAAACTTATTAAACTATGTACACATCTACAAATACTATGTACACAAATAAAACCATATTCACATTGAATTAAAATTAAAAACTAAAATTACACAAGTATAGTCATATTTACATTAAATTGAAATTAAAACTGAAATCACACAAGTATTTTACATTATTGGTGATCCGCGTAAACGCGGATCACCATAGATTTCGTCAGAATTTTTTTTCTTTTTCTTCTTTATTTATTCGTGTTTCTTTCTGGTCATTCTTGTGCATCACATATCTCAAGAACAACATCGTCAATCATCTTGTAACTTGGCATAGTTATGTCCCATGTCAATACCTACAGAATGTCTTCCTGACAGTGTCTGTGACGTCATCAATGACGTCATAAGCCAAAAGCTAGTCCTAACCTACATTTGCAATATCTCAAGCCGGCAGTGGAATAAAACAACGAAATTTGGCAGAAGTTAAGTTTAGGTCAAGGGTCAACTTTTGGACCTAATCACGTGCGCGCGCGCGTCATGATGGGCTAGCACGGGCGCGTCAAAAATTTTAAAAGTTTTAAAATGCTCCAAATGACTTCTTATTAACAGTAGCATACGTTTCAGGTCATTTGGAGCATTTGGTGCGCGTGCGTACGCGCGCGTTTTTTTCCGCGCGCACCCCTTTCCCGACCGAATATCGTCGTTTTTTCGACGGATTTGGATTTCTGACTGAATTTTCCATCAATTAGAACCTTTTCCGACCACAAGGACAAAAAATATTGCTTAGGGTAAA
>JZLH01S0626403.1:30882-58666 GCA_001188425.1 Eucidaris tribuloides | reverse complement strand
TGTGTGTGTGTGTGTGTGTGTGTGTGTGTGTGTGTGTGTGTGTGTGAGAGAGTGTGTGTGTACGTGCGTGCGTATGGGTGTGTCTGATTTTGTGTTTGTTTATGCGTGCGTGTTGGGGAAGATGTGGGGGTGAAAGCGAGTGACGGCTGGAATGGAGGAGTATAGATCGGACCAAGCTTTAAATAAATTGCACAATTCTTCTCCACCCCCTGTCCTTAACCTTACGTGCTTTTCTCCTTACCCTTTTCTGCAAAATTTAAATTTGCGATTATGGTTAAGCATATTTCGTCGCCCGGCTGGCAGAAGGGCGTTAGCAAATGCTCTAAGCAGAAGGGCGTTAACAGTCCAGCTGACAGAAGGTCGTTAGCAAATGCTCTATTAAGCACAAGGGCGTTAACAGTAAATTGCCTCTAATTTGAAATCCATAGGCTTATTCCATTTTTTCGCCTTACGTACTGATAGAAGGATCTAAAAGATCATAATACTTTGATTTCATGTGAAATAAGCCAATGGCTGTCACGTTACAAGCAATTTACTGCTAACGCCCTTCTGCTTAGAGCATTTGTTAACGACCTTCTGCCAGCCGGGCGACCTTATGCCAGCCGGGTGACGACTTTATGCATATTTTGTAAAGAGTTTGTTACGTTTATGTTATACAATTTGTATTGATTTTTATCTATTCATATGCACTTTGCAATATATTCTCTGTCTGGAAACATATTTCATGTACCGTATATTGTTTTTCACGTGACAATACAGCGTGTATCAAAAAAAGTAGACACTCAGAAAAAAATTTATTACGCAAATATTTCATGATCTAGAGATTATTTTTTGATATGAATATTTTACCTTGGACCTAAGCTATCTGATGACACTATTGGTATTGAAAGTATTTCACGCATGAGTGAGCACAGGCCACTTTTGTTCAATAGGCCAAAAATGTATTTACGCACAGAATTGTGTTCTTATAGTCAATGTTTAATGCCTCACAGACCGGTGCTGCAGAAGCTCTCACCTGATGTGCACAAGGATTGAATCCTCGGCATGCTCAGAGAAGATGTAATATCAATTTTGTGGCAAAAAAGACAAAAATGAAGCAATGATTCAGAAGTATACCTCCCTAAAAAGGAGAAAATATCATGTTTGCAAGATGAACTGTGAACTGAAGAAAATGGCATTTTCTTGTTTTTGAACTGGCTAGGGTGGGTTGTATCTGAATCATTGCTTCATTTTTGCTACATTCTAAATCCTCAGCATGCTCAGAGAAGAACTTATATCAATTCTGTGACAAGAAAGACAAAATAAAACAATAATTCAGATACAATTACCAACCCCCCAACCCCTAAAAAAAGAGAAAATGCAACTTTTTTTTAAATTCACAGTTCATCTTGCAAACATGACATTCTCTTTTTATGGGGTATATCAGAATCAGTGCTTCATTTTTGTCTTTTTTTGTCACAAAATTGATATTAGCTCTCTCCTGAACATGCTGAGGATTCAATCCTTGTGCACATCAGTTGAGAGCTTCTGCAGCACCGGTCTGTGGGGCATTAAACATTTTTATAAGAACACCAATTCTGTGCGCAAATGCATTTTTGGCCGATTGCACAAAGCGGGTTGTGCTTCACTCATTTTTTGCGGTGATAAATTAACTTTCATTTCTTTCTAATCTAGTTGTTCTATCTAGTATTAGAGCTTAGTGTCTCAAGGTTAAAAATATTCATATCTAAATATAATAATTGGTGTTCAGGATTTGACGATAATTATCTTTCAACAGATAACTGCATATGCCTCATTTTCTTTTGTAATGTTCTACTTTAGGTGTGTCTTACATGGCGCTGATTAAAACTTATATGTTCAGATGTAAATCTAAGTGCAATTAAAAATGCAAATTCAGGTCTACAGTCAAAAAAGTCAAGCTAAACTGGACTGAATCAACATACAGTAGGCGAGTCTACTAAAACTGAGCTATTTATTGTCATTGCAGGTCATGTATCGAATACTACGTAACCCTACTGAAAAGAAAACAGTGTCCGACATTGTGTTCACAGTGTGTTCACATTGTCAGATATAAAAAAAACACGCCCGAAGTTAACAGTGTGAAGATGATTTCACAGTGTGGTGAGCTTTTTCACAGAGTGTTCACGTGATGATGGTCTCTTCCACACTGTGAATTTATTATTCACAATGTTAAAACGCACGAATTCAACATTGTGAAGATATTTCACATTGTGTTCACAACGTGTTCACACTGTGGGATACTGTGCTCTTTCCTGCAGGGAAGGAAATGGGATACTGGGTCCCATTCCTCGATAATGTCCCATTGACAGTTCAAATAATATCCTCCCCCAAATTTGCGTCTGTCTTTATCATATGACTTATCAATAATGTGCATCCTGTATGGAAGATGAGGAACATTATCGCTATAGCTTGGCAGTGGCTACCCTTTTCTGGATATCTTTGCATTCACGTACAATACGTGTCTCTTCCATTATCGCTCCGTATCTCCAAAGGGGGGAAAAAAGACAACAAAATCCCTGCCCACACACCCCTGTACACTGGATGGGTCTACATCAAACCCCTGACAGCCATGATTTCCAATGTCACGCATTAACTCTTAACATGCCAGATTAACTAACTGTATGGAGGTTGTGTGTAAACTGTGGTGCGTGTTTGTATATTCAGTATTGTAAGAGTTAATTCCCTCAGTACCATTGCAATAAAACACCAAAACACCAGGTACTTTGCATTTGATATTCTCAGTGTGGTACTGAAATGGACAAACGAACATACCACAAATTACCAATGAGACTAAGATATAAAGCGTCCCCCCAAATTATACCATTTTGATTTAATATAAGAAAAAAAATAGGACTCCTGTCCCTTAAACTGCACATCCAAAGTTTAGCATCGAACAGTCACAGTGGCAGTTTTACTGAATTTCACCACCCCCCGCTAACGACACCTGTGCATAGTAGGCTACTGAAGTATCGTTATCAGTTCTGTGCGGGTTATAGAAAGTCAAAATATTCATTCCATAACCCACACAGTAACGGTCAATGCTTGTTTTGCTACCATGGAAACGGCCCCGACCAATTAAATTGATCGTTACAAAACTACATACCGCTACGCAGTGTTTTATATTCCCCGCAATTTTGGGACCGCAACGGAAAATTTGAGTTACAGTTAACAACAGCGGGGAACCCTAGTGATAAATGTTTTTTTTGCGTAACCCGCTTCGGGGTATAGTACGTCGAAAATGTACCATTGCGCGACCCGCTGCGGGGTGAATATCAACAGTCTTTATGTTAATATTGTTACGTATTTTAGTTGCTAGGACTTCAACGACTAACAGGAACAACAATGCCGAAAGAGGGCAGCCTTGCCGAACTCCTTTTGATATTGAAAACGCTTTCGAAAACCATCCATTATTAATCACTTTGCCATCGGCACCATTGTATATCGTTTTAATCCATTGTGTAAAAGACCGCCCGAAGTTGTAACGTTTCAAAATCTCAAACAAGAAATTATGGTTAACGTTATCGAAAGCTTTTTTGAAATCAATAAAAATAAATATACTAGGGACATTATCTCGAGAGCAAAAATCGAATAAATCTTGGACTAATCTAATATTTTCCGTGGCTGATCTTTTCTTGATATACCCCGTTTGATCAAATTTTATTAATTTGGGAATTACTTTTTGTAAACGTTTCGCTAAACCACCCGCAGCAATTTTATAATCGGCATTGAGTAAGGATATTGGACGTCAATTATCTAAATTTCTTTTGTCACCCTTTTTTATATAATAATGTAAGAATAGAATGTTTTTGGCTGTCAGACAAAGTAAATTTTCTGTAACCTTCGTTAAGACTGTCTAACAATAAATCTTTAATATAGTTCCAAAATGTCTTGTAAAATTCAAAACTTAATCCGTAATTGCCGGGAGATTTATTATTTTTCATTGACTGAAGTGCATCAAAGCATTCTTTTTCAGTAAGAACACCTTCACATGTTAAACTATCATTTTCTTCCAGCGAAGTGAAGTCTGTCGACTCCAGATATTCGTCTAAATTACAGGATTCATCTGCAGAATACAGTTTACTATAATACAGATAAATTTCTTCTAAGATATGTTTATCGTCTGCTATTACTTGTTTGTTTTTTAGTATATTATTTATTTGTTTTTTCTTACTCTTCAGTGATTCTAATTTGAAGAAGTATTTAGAAGATTTTTCTCCTTCTTCGATCCATTTTCTCTGGATCTGACAAATAGACCTTGGCATTTTTCTTTATATATCTTTTCTAATTTTGTTCTTGTTCGAGATAATTTTTGGATTTTTTTTCACAAGGATTTTCATCAACCTGTTTATTAATCAAGGCATAATCTTTTTGAAGTCTTTGTAGATAGTGAGTTTTAATTTTCTGTTTTTGTTTTGAGTATTTCACACTAAATTCTCTAATTTTTATCTTATAAATTTCCCATTTTAGTTGAGGACATAATCCACTATATTCAAGGCGTATCTTGTTAGTGATATTAATTACGCTTTCTTGAAATAATTTATCGGATAAAAAAGAATTATTCAGTTTCGAGTAACCTCGCCCACGAGCATTTTCACTCGTTTTGAATTTTAGCGATATAGCATTATGGTCGCAACGAATTGCAGGCCTTATATCTGTATTTTGAATGGCGTATTGCAATGAGGAAGAGATGAGCCAGTAATCTAGCCTGGAAAACCGGCTAACAGATAAATGTCTCCATGTATATTGTTTTTTTTTTTTGGTTTGGTGAACTAATCTCCAAATATCGATCAATTTGTTATCTTTAATCAGCTTTAAAAACTATTTTTCGGCTTATAAGGAAAAGATACACCTTGAGTGTCTAGTTGTGGATTTTGAACACAGTTCCAGTCTCCACCAAATATTAATTCGCACTGCGAAGTGTCTAAGTTCTTAATCCTTCCGATTAGATTTTTGTAAAATTTATCTTTATCAGATGCATAAGTTGGAGCATAAACATTTATAACACAAAACATACGTTGCCCAGCACAAAACTTTAGGGCTAATGCTCTGCCATCACTTTTGGCTGTAACTGATGAAACATCTATTGAAACTCGTGAATTTATTTAAATAGCAACGCCTTCAGAATGGTTAGTACCATGATCAAAGAAACACAGACCTTTCCATTATGCTTTAATAACACACTCGATATCCTTTGTCCAAAAAGTTTCTTGTAATAAGACAATATCGGATTTTTGGTCTCGAACCTCTAACGTTTAAAGATATTATATTTATAAAATTTTCGCCGAGCGTAAATTAAGTATTTTATTTACTTCCATTCAAAAAGGTTTAATTTCAAAACAAAAAACCAATGGAAACACTGTCAAGAGAAGAAATTTGTGACACATGCCATTTTCATGTTTTGTTTGAAAATTTGTTGAGTAAGACAAAAACTTTCTATTATAAAACGATCAACCGAGAGCAATCGGATACCAATGAGTATTAGTATCCTATAAAGAGGAAATATATAATTGATATCGTACGTGTTATTAACCTTCTTCATTTAAAACAGCGATAATTATAATCGATCAACACTGTACAATTTACGCCGTGACTCCAACCATGGAGGGCGATGTAACACAAGAACACAAGAAGTATAGCTCAAATAAACTAGAAATCATTGCGAATCTAATAGTAATCGCAGATCTCTGAGACGCAGTGTATCTACTCTTCGCTATATACAACGCAAGTTTCTTCTGTACGATTTGTATATTTTTAACTCTTTCAATCAAAACTACTTTCGTCGTGCGCATGGCAGAATGTCGTTAGCATAAGTGCTCTAAGCAGAATGTCGTTGACAGTAAATTGTCTCTAACTTGACAAAAAACACCTTATTCCATATTTCTGCCGAACATTACTTATAAAAGGCTAAAAGATCACAATATTTTGATTTCATGTGAAATAAGCCAATGTTGTAAACGTTCAAGCAATTTACTGTCAACGACATTCTGCTTTGAACACTTGCTAACGACATTCTGGCCATGCGCACGATTGCTACGACATTCTGCCATGCGCACGACGCTCTCATCATCATATTTCTAAGTTTGAATGATAAATTTTTTCCGGTTTACATTAGCTTATTAACGACGTTCACTTTTTCACATTTTGTTTTTTTAGCTTCCGTTTTTCAGGCCTACTTCCTTCTTTTTTTCGTCGGTGTAGGCGTTTCTGGAGATAGTGGCGACACTACGGTATCATCGCTATTGCTGGCTGTGCTCGTTTCGTCATCGTCTTCGTCCGCTTCGCTTTCTTCCGTTTGAGACTGGTTTTCCTTGGTTTCTGACGATTGTCGTACTTGCATTATATTATGGAAAGCAGATATATCGATTTGACGAGGCTTCCTGTTTTCAGGTAGCTGCTTTTCTTGTGCTTTCTTCGGGATAGCGCCGGTTGCCGAGCTAGCTGACTTGATACTTCATTTTGCGCTGCTGTCGATGCATGAACGGACGATGACCCTTGATGGGGACCTTCACTTTGACTCTCACTGGTGTCTAGATGAGTGTTACGCAACTCAACAATAGGACACGCATGCTAACGTGTCCTGATTTGTGACACGATCTGCATTTGACAGCTGAGTGGCCTTCCCGGGGGGGGGGGGGATATGATACGTATGTGCTAGTTTGAAGGCTCAAACCTTTGTCCGTCGTGTTACGCAAATCAGGGTCTGAACAACCTGTTTTGCAGACTAGTACTTCCATAGGCCCTGTGTTATAGCTCAGCACAGACTAATAAAATTAGTCTTGGTTCAAGGGCGCTAGTATTTTAGTGCCAAAATAAAGTCTGTGCCTGCAGACTACGTATGTGCCGCGGTTTGAGACCCCGATTTTCATCCAAAATTTCCGTTCCAGAGCATCTCAATTTCAGAAGTCACAGCAAATTTTTGATTTTTCCAGTTCCAGAGACCCCCAAATTTGCCGTTTCGCTTCTAGCCAGAGCATTGCCTTTTCAGCACGGCGCGCCGGAACTTCGCCGCGGTACAGTTCCAGAGCATAGCATTTCGAGGTTTTCTGAAGCCTTAGCTCCAGTTCCAGAGACCCCCATTTTTCGATCAAGCCCGTTCCAGAGCCCCCGATTTTCGATTTCGGTGCGGCACATAGGTATCACTTTGTAAGTCGAGTGCCCCCCCCCCCCCGGGTGGCCTTCTTCCATGCAACGTGAACATTTCAGTGTTTGGTTAGGTTGCCCAACATGGAAGAGTCTTGCACGAAAAGCGTTTGCAATAGTCACTTGTCTGGGTAACAGTTGGGGTGGTAGATCAATAAAGCAAACACGGTCACCATTCAGACAGCTGGTGAGCTGACCGTTTACACGCAGTTTTTGCCTCATGATTTCACCTCTTACTTTACATTTCATTTTTTCTAATGGCCGTGCAATGAGTTCATCACCAACTGATAAAGAAATGTCTTTGATTGTCACTCTGGTTAAATGCTCGCTTTTCGCTTTCGTGAAAGGGTTGGTGTCATACACCGGAACTGCGGAGTCTCTGACCTCCAACCCTTGACTTATCAGTTTCACACGACTGGTGTGCGAGTTAAGGTAAATTCGCCATAGTGAACCTATTTTTTGTACTCCCATGATATCGTCATTTTGGACAGTTTTGACAAGAGCGATGTAGATTTGTTCACCTGTCATCGGTGTTGCCCCCTTTGGCATATCTTTCATTTGAATGAAGACCGGCTTAGGTCCTTTCGGAACGAACGATTCGTTGGTGGGTGTGGCGGCCGCTAGGTTCATAGTAAAGTTATTACTCAAAAACACAGATAAGAAAATCAAAATGTTTACCTTGTTGCGGTAATATCTTTTCCAGTTCTTGTTCGATACACTTGAAGATTTGATATTCTTGGATTCCTAAGATATCCTGAGATTTACGCTGGTATTTGGGGAGCTATTCAGACGGTACGTCGTCACGTTGATATCCTCTAGCGCCCTGTGATATGCGTGATATATCCCCACATTCGCCGAGGTAGGAAGGGGCTACACAATCCCCCCTACTTTTCAAGGAATAATTATTTCAAACTAGATCTGAACAGTATAATGCTCTTATTGTTGAATGTCCATTTCTATAAAGTGTTATCAGAGAGTCAAAATATGCTTATAAAACCCTTACAACTCCTGAGCTTCAGGGGGCTCCCTGACCCTCGCAAATTATCACCATGTTTTTTTAATGACCGGCTTTATTCATTTCTAAAATTAAACCTTCGGATGAATTCCAAAAAGAAAAAATAAAACTCACTCACTTTCAAAATATGGTGGGTTGTTATTAGTGTTGACTGTCCATTTCACAAAAATTAGTGTTAGCAGAGATTGGAAAATAACTTCATGAAACTGCAACCCCCCCGGGGGGGGGTGTCGCTCTCCACACGGCCTGTCTCCCACCCGTGTCCAACAACCTCAAAAATGCACCCTAAACGGCGTAACCTATATAACCAAATTTGCAACCCTTAATGGCGTAACACATCAGAAAAGCTACCCTAAGTGGCGTGACTCCCAGGAAATCCACTTATTCTGATACCCTAAGTGGCGTGAACAGGGAATCCACTAATTGATACCCTAAGTGGTGTAAACAGTGAAATCAACTAATTTGATAACACACCCAAGTGTCCTTCTCATCTAAAACATTATTGTACGTTGCGCAACCCGAAGAGGTTCACTTAACAATTCATAAATAATTCAAATGTTCATGTTGGAGATGTTATTAGATCCACAAAAAAATTTGCACCCCTAAATGGCGTAATCTACATAACCAAATTAGTATCCCTAAATGGCGTGACATGTGAAAAAAGGCTACCCTAAGTGGCGATTGTCAGCGAACGGTGCTGAAAAAGCTACCCTTTTTCCAAAAGACGTCGACGACGCTCGAGGGCTGGAAAAGGGACCCTTTACGACGCTTTTTCTGGACGCGGGTGTGGAGAGCGACCCTCCCGGGCAAAACCCGTGAGCTTCAGGGGGCTCCGCCCCCTGCCCCCGCCCGGAACCCTGAGAGGGGATTTAACAGAGCCAGACTCTGAAATTCACCCGATAGGGCGCAGCGTTCCCTGCCATTAAAAAGAGCTTCGCGGCCCGTTCGTTTTCTGTTCTTACGCTCCCCCTTTAATCCGTTGGAGACGATTTGATTTTACTATAACACACATTTTCCGTAGACTCCTACACGTGTTAACTCGTACTTAGTCTCCTACGGGTTAAAAAAATTCCCTGATACGGGCGTGGTATGTATCTGCGTGTGCGTGTATGTCTCTATTTGTGTGTGTGTGTGTGTGTGTGTGTGTGTCTATGCGTGCACGCGCGTTCATTTGAACGTGCATTATGATCGATCCTCTGGACAGCAAATCATCCCCCCCCCAGGTTCGAGGACCTGTCTATGCCACTGGAATGTACAAACAAACATCCTACAATACAAAACTTTGGGATACTATGCTGCCACTGGCAAAACATATTCAATGTATTCTTACATGTATCACAGCAGTCTATAAGGTATACATGACAAAACTGGGTACTCGTTCACCCTTTTCAATCACTAATGGGGCGTTGCAAGAAAGTTGCGTTTAATTGCAAATCAAGCGTAAGTCTTGCGTTCAATTGCAACTTGCAATCGATTGCAAACCAGCTTCTTGCAATGAAAAGTTGCAATTGATTGCTAGTTGCAATTGATCTATCTGCTGCAAATTTGCAGTTGATATTTGCAATCGATTGCAACTCAACTTTCTTGCAACGCCCCATAAGTGATCGTTTTGAAGTCAACATTTTTTTTTCGGGGTTTATTTTTTGATCTTGTCAGAGACACACTTTTAACATGATGAATTATGTCGCTCAGTTTTTCCACCCCCACCCCCAAAAAAGAAAAAGATTTTTGGTTAAATTTTACCTTCAACGCCCAGTTTTTGCTTTGACTATGATAAAATTGCAGGATCGATTTGTAACGTTCAAGGCATTGACTGTTACCAGTACTCATTTCGAAAATCAAGTGAGGGTACATCTTCCGATTCTTCTTGGATTCAGTCTTGCCTGGAACCGTTCGATACCAGTACGACAGGTGTAAACGTCCGCTCAGGTTGTGATCGATGCGGGGTGAGTTAAAGACAAGACATCTCTTTTGCATACCGAAAAATAACATTGTGTAAATTAATCATTCTTTCAGGAAAGAATAGAAACTAGAAACCTGGTTTGCCTGGAAGTGTGGTGACCGTTTGCTATTGAGTTGAATTGAATTCTAGTCTGCTTTCTCATCCTTACAGTGTAAAGAATTTAATAATTTAGAATTATGTACCATATGCAACCATGATACATGATAAATGTGATACATATGCCTAAATTCAGCTCTTTGTTCAGATTATTTATAGACCAATACATGGAATAAAAACGCTTGAAACGTTTACCCACGTAATCAAGTCACGGCGCGCTATCACTTTTTGATTACTTCCGCAAAAACCCATCCCGTAATCTACGCAGCGTAGGGTCTACACTTAATTATTTTGCAAGCAAGTAGGCTAACTCACGAAAACTCAGTAAGGTAGGCTAAATCACGAAAACTCAATAAAGTAGGCTAAATCACGAAAACTTAATAAAGTAGGCTAAATCACGAAAACTCACTGTTGTGCGCATATGTCACTTGAGTACTTGAACATTTTACCCAACACTTTTTAAATTTGCAAGTGCCTGTTAGTGAGACTAGTCATGACGTTACACACCGCGAGCCATCGATCGGAAATGTATCTAACGAACAACGAATTTGCAGTTTTAGGGATTTTTTGACTATTTTGTATGAAACAAATAATTGGGGGGGGGGCGACGCGAAAGAAATTTTTTTTTTTACTTTAAAATTTTTGCGTCACTAACCCCGTTGAGCGAATTTTCTGGGGTTGGCATGACCGGGACATAAAGTTGACTTGAGTTTGGAAAATTTTTTTCTTTTTTTCCTCTCCCCCCCCCGGGCCTCCCCCGCTGAGCGACTTTCCCGCAACCGGAAAAAAATTCCCTTGGATTTGGAATGGAAAACAAAATTCGACCCATTACCTCCCCCCTCCCCTCCCCCCCCCCCGCGCTTGGAGCTGCGCCGTCTACACGAGCTTGGCTATCGCTGAAAAATGGCCATAAAATTCAAACGCCTTACCCAAAATCAACGGCCATGTTTTCATTTTGTTGGAAAAGTATGTTCTAATTAATAATACAAAAAACAGTGACATTTTGACCGATCATGTTGATTAACTTGACGATCGCAGGTACTGCGTTCTTTCTGGGCCACCTTGTATACAGTGTATTTACCCAATGTCAAATTTCAGGCTTGCGAAAGAGAGGATCTGCCGTTAAGTGCAAAGGAGACATATTGTACTACGCAGGTGAAATATGTAACTTTTTGTAAATTTCTCCTTTACAAAGACGAGATGAACCCTAAAATTTGAGAAGCGTACAAGAACTACCTTACAGAAATGTTCTATACTTCTCATATCGGCGCACGCTTATTTTGGCATTGTGACAGATCGTAATTTAGCGGGAAAGCCCGTTTGACTGCAAAACGTAAAAGTTAGGAAATGCATATTTCCCCCACAGTTACTGTACATTCCCCCAATGACGCCCCCCCCCCCGCGACTTTTCGCCCTTACTGGGTATTTATTGAAATACTCGAGTGTATACTTATACTTATTAATTAATTTACCATCTGTTCATTTTCTAGTGCAAACACGGTGCCTCGCCTAATGGTACTCGCATGTCCGTTTCGTACGTGGTGAGAGAATGTATTCAAACACATATCACCAACTCTGTAGACTTGCCGAGGGAATGCTCGCCGGGGCCGGAAGATACAGGTATGCATTGCCTTTACGAATGCGACACAGACTTGTGTAATGACCGGGCCATGTCATCCATGTTTGTTCATCCGACGACATGTTACAATTGTGTCGGTGTATACGCGCCGTCCGATCCGATCAAACCCGAATGCTTTGGTAATCAGCGCGAAAACCCGAATGCTGCCACGCATATGACACCGTGTGATGGGACAAGCGGATGTGCAGTAAGTAGCCTGTCCTATATCCCATTTAAGAATGCGTTTCACTTTAGTGTGATTGATTGATGATTGATATCTATATACCACACTTGAAGCCATCTTGAAGGTACAAGGCTAAAGATCGCCATTTAAACATCGTTGTTTTATTCACTTTACTTCAAAGTATTGTTTTTTCTAATGACCCTCTTGAACTTTATAATGTTTTTGCAAAGGAAATGTTTACAAGAAGGGACATGGCACTCCTACATGAACATGACAGTAAACGTGAATTAAAAATAAACGTTGCTTAGTTTTGCCAATTTGAATTTAGTGATGAAAAACATTTCATATCGTCGAAAGGAATCCATGAGATTTTTTTTTTTTACAGATTAAAGATCCCGATGACAAAATCATCATGATACTTCAGCAAGCTAAATGGCTCATCTGGAATTATCTACAAATCCATTACTCCTAGACAATGTGGTTAAACGAGTTCAACACACATACATACATACATACGAACGTAACTTCATATTTCAAGCTAAAAAGATGAAAAAGAATGAATAGATGCACAAAATGCTACATGTGTAGTTCATGAATAGATGTATATTGATTTGTCTATTAACTATAGTGCTAACCCACAAACGTGTCATTTTGAGATAATCGATTTTTAAAATTTGAAACAAAATCTATAAATCACAATATTTGGTCAGGTGTTTTGAAATCTGGTGAGAAGAAAAAGTAAACATTAAAGATGACTTCTATGAATACACAGAACACAAATTAAGATAAAGTTGTAAATTTTATATCATTTCTGACATACCGTTAACTCAGTTAGCACCATATTATTAATCCATGCACAACCCCATAGGTAATTTTATGATTCATCAAACTTAAGTTTTATTCACACAACTGCTACTTTATCGAATGAGGTGGATTCTTGGGATGCTTCTGAACACAAATTTCCACAAAAAAATAATTTCTTTTTTCCTATCAGCGTATAAATAGTGCTAATCCACAGATAAAAAAAGATGAAAAAATGCTTAAAAATATGTAATGAACAGACTTGTTATACCTGTTTGTTAAGTATAAAGTAAATTCAGGGGCGGATCCAGGAATTTCCAAAGGGAGGGCACAAAATCTATTGTGAAATTTAGGGATGATATTGCGAGGGAGCGAAGCGACGGGGGGGGGGGGGCGGAAGAGGGTGTCCCTCTCCCACAGCGAGAGTTTTCTGCATTTTGACGTTGTTAATCGTGCATTTTTGTAGGCGTTTTGGGGATGTTTTATAAACTAAAAACAGTCCTAATTATGAAGATAAAGTAGTATATTGCTGCAGATATTTCAACAAGAGCGGGCAATGGGGAGGGTGTGGGAGGGGTGTCTCCCTCCCACGGTGAGAGCTTTTTGAATTTTGATGCTGTTAATCGTGCAATATGAACCATATTTTTTGGATGTTTTATCAACTTAAATCGTTCCTACTAATTCAGAAAACGTATCAACAGGAGCAAGCAAAGGAGCGACGGGGGAGGGGGAGGTGTGGGAGGGGGTGTCCCCGCCATCCCACGGTGAGAGCTTTTTGCATTTTGATGCTGTTAATTGCTCCAGATATTTCAACAGGAGCGAGCAAGGGGAAAGGTGTGTGTGTGTGTGTGTGTGTGTGTGTGGGAGGGGGGGTCCTCTCCTCGCACGGTGAGAGCTTTTTTGCATTTTGATGCTGTTAGTCGTGCAATTTGATGCATGTTTTTTGGATGTTTTATCAACTGAAAACGGTCCTACTAATTAAGGAAAGATAGTCTATAGATATTTCAACAGGAGCAATCGAAACGAGGGGGGGGGGCAGGGGGTGTCCCCTTTCCCATGGTGAGAGCTTTTTGCATTTAGATGCTGTTAATTGCTGCAGATATTTCAACAGGAGCGAGCAAGGCGGAAGGTAAGGGGGGAGGGGTTCCCACGGTGAGAGCTTTTGCATTTTGATGCTGTTAATCGTGCAATTTGGTGCATGTTTGGGCACGTTTTATCTACCTAAAGCAGTTCCCCTGATTAAGATAAGGTAGTGTATTGCTGTCTATATTTCAACTGGAAGTAAATGTAGATGACGAAAATCAAGTTATGAAGGCGGCGGCTTCACGTTTCCTTTTTCACTTACCAAATCTTAGGGGGGACGAACGCCCCCATCGGTCCCCCGGCTACGGCTCTCGGTCTGGGAGGGGGTTTAACCCTCCCAGTGTAAGGAAATGTTGCACTTTTCCCCTTAAAAATCTACATTTTGTCTCCCTTTAGAAACAAATTAATCCGAATATTTTATCCACTTTCAATATTAGCTGAATAGAAAACAAAAATTATAGCTTTGGGGGTGTCTGGGATGGGGTCCCAGAATAAGAACTTGCAGTTTTAACTTTGAAAATATTTTTAGGTATATGCTGGGGAAGTAGCCAATTGTTTCGTGGGGAAGGTGTGAAAGGGATCGTCCCGCATGTGGAACGTGTTGATGAATTGGCTATAATGGGACCCCTCTATTGGTGAAAACATGCCATAGGCTATCAAAATGTCATGTTGCAGTAAAAAGAAAAAAAAAGGTTTAGTCTTAAACATAAATAACTCAGGGCCGAGTTCCAGTGTAAGACAAATTTGAATTTCCACGTTCAAAATATACCAAGTTTGCTCCTTTTTGTTTTATTTTATTTCTTTTTTTATTATTGGTGTCTAACCTTTAACAGCAAACTTCAAGTCAAGAATTGTAGGAATTCCTGTATGAAGCTGTATGCACTTTTTATTTGTGTGCGTTCCGAGCAGGCGCGGTTCTAGAGCGAAAATTTTAGGGGGGCTACTGGGGGGCTTGACGAAACATACGAGGGAGCGAAGCGACCGAGTTGGGGAGGATGTGGGAGGGGGGATACCCCTCTCCCACGGTAGGAACTTTTTGACAATACGCATAGAAAAACGTGATTGTAGGCATGGTAAATACATATTTCAAAGGTATATTTATAAAGATTATTTGGGATTGTAGTTAGATTTTCAAAAAATTGTTTTTCAGGAAGTATGTGAAAACTGTAATTGGGTAGTCATACTTACGAGGGAGGGAAACGACGGAGCGGAAGAGGGTGTGACCACGGTAGTAACTTTTTGAAAATACGGTTTTTCTAGGCATGGTAAATACATACATGTATCTCGAAGGTATATTTATTAATATTATTAGGGATTGTTGACAGAGTTTCAAAAAGTTGTACAGGAAGTATGTGAAAAAACTGTAACTGGTCAATCATACTTTCAAGGGAGAGAAACGACCGAGCGTGGGAGCACGGTAGGATTTTTTTTGAAAATATGTATTAAAAAGACGTGTTTCTGGGAATGGTAAATACATATTTAAAAATGTTTATATCTTCTTTTTATCAATATTAAGGTTTTACTACATCGCTTCAGTTTATTTATGTAATGATTTCATCTGTAAAACTTTTTTTTGTCCTGAAATAATGGGGGGGGCCTTGAGCATTTTTTTGAGGGGGAGCTCAAGACCCCGCCCAAACGCCCCAGCCCCCCGCAAGGGAGAGACACGACCAGGCGTGGCCAGCAGGGAGATCCGCACGGTTAGAAATTTTTGAAAATATGTATTAAAAAGACAGATACAGGTTTCTGGGCAGGGTAAAATAACATATTTAACTCTTAAAGTAATCAGGCTACTAACATTGTGGAGCCTCAAATTAACATTGTCGAACTTTGCGTATCTGAGGCTACATAGTAGTGTTTGAATGGACCACCCTAGGCATTCTTTAAAAAGTGAAACAAATTTGTCAGCACGACAGGTGGCAGGAAACTTATTGAACCTCTCTGAACGCCTAAATAAAGTAATGATATACAATACACATTAAAATATTACTTGATCACTATTGACATATACTAAGATATATTTACATTTTTCAAAACAATGTACTGCAAGGCCTTTGGAAATTACAATGAGATACAGAGGTCAAATAAGTTTTTTTTCCTGTCACGTGTGTGACGGCATTTGTTTTCACTTTTTCAAAGCAATGTATGATGATACAAAAGTTTTGGAAATTTATGCTGCACTGGCAAGACATGACGGGGGCGAGTAAAAATAGCTTTAGATTCAACACAACAGTGATGTATGGGGAGGAAAATGGCATGTAAATCCGTTAATATTTGCGTTTTCAACATTTTTAAAGCACTATCAGATTTTGAAAATACAATTTTTTCAAGGGCTTCATTCTTTAGACCTTATCAAAGACACTTCAGAGATTTGAGGATTATGTAGCTCAACCTTTTTTTTAAGCTGTTGGTAAATGTTAGCCCAGTCGCTTTAACAATGCCAGAGGAAGTTTGAAAACCTTTATGAACTTTATGTGTAATTATTTGGTGCAGATCTGCCGAATTCTGCACGTTAACTCTTAAGCGTCCCAAAGTCCGCAGATCTGCGGAGCAAATTTCAATAACACATAGGTTCCATAGAGGATAAAATCCTCCGGCAAGTTAGAGTTAAAACGTTTAAAAATGTTATAATCTCTTAAAAAAAGGTTTTTATTTTACTAAATCGCTTTAGGTTTATTTTGCAATATTTTCATTGTGAAACATTTTTTGGTCCAATTTTATTATTATTATTATTATTTCATTTAATCTTATTTATTTATTTATTTATTTATTTTTTATTTTTTTTTTTGGGGGGGGGGGGCCTGCAGCCTGCCAAAGCCCCCCCCTGTAGAACCGCGCCTGGTTCCGAGCTCCATCCTGGTGAGGCGGGTAAGACTGTCGCCACGCCAGTGAAAATATTGGGAGAGAAACATATTGTTTCGCCCCGCCCCCCCCCCCCCAAACAAAAAAAATGCAACCCAATTAAGGCACTACAAAACCATTACCCGATCAAAATGGTTGGATGTTTCATTAACACGCATTTTCCATAGACCTGTTGAAGAGATATCTCGTGTCTAGTCTTAAAAAGGTTTTAAACTTATTCAATTTTGTCACTCGCTTTGCCAAAAAAATATTTATAGGCCTACTGTATTTTTTTTTTGCTTATACTTGTTAAATTTGTCTGTATGAAATGAGGAAAATGCGAGCCTACATTGCTATTTATCATTAAAAAATTATAATTACCACGGCAATGAAAGTTTAAAGCAAATTGTTCTGCCAGTCCCCCTCCCCCCTAAAAAAAAATGCAAATCAAAAAACGAATGTTTAAAAAGCAGCGCAAGGCAGTACGAAACCATAAAACTGACAAAATATTCAATTTTGCGGCGCTTTTGCCCCAAACTTGCTGCCCTATATTGCAATTTTGCGCATGGAGCGCGCCGAAAATTTTGACATTTTATCACCACGCCAATGAATATATTATTGTTTTGCACCCCCCCCCCCAAAAAAAAACAACACACGACACATTCATTATTACCACACCAATGAAATATTGGAACAAACATATTGTTTTGCAACCCCCCCAAAAAAACAACAACACGTCAATGTAATATTGGGGAAACATATTGTTTTGCACCCCCTACCCCCCCCCAAAAAAAAAAAACGACGACACATTCATTATTACCACGCCAATGAAATATTGGGGCAAACAAATTGTTCTGCACCCTCCCCCATGAAAATTGAAAAATGAATGTTTAAAAAAAAAGTGCAGCGGCTAACAAAAACATTTAAGTGACAGCAATAATATCAAGTTTGGCGGGGCGCGCTTTGCCCCAAAATTACTAGCCTACATTGCAACTTTGCGCTCGGGACGCGCCGAAAATTTTGACATCTTATTACCACGGCAATGAAATTATTGGGGCAAACATATTGGTTTGCGTCCCCCCCCCAAAAAAAAATAAATAAATACATAAATAAAAAAAACTGAAAATTTGAAAAATGTTATGTTTAAAAAGCAGCAAAATGTTCAATATTTTGCGCGTACAACGTGCCGAAAATGTTGACATTTTTCTTTTTTCTTTGCCCTCCCCATGAAAATATTTGGGCAAACACATTTTGCCCCCGCCCATAAAAAAAGTAGAAAAAACGGCTCACATTCATCTTCTTTTCTTCTTCCTTTTTCTTCTTTTTCCCCTGTTTTTCCCTCTCCCTTTTCTTTGTCCTTCTCTTCCTCTTTTTCTCTTTCTTGCCCCATTTTTCTTCTTTTAAGATTATCATTTTTTTTGTTAGGTTTCAAAGGGGGGGGGGGGGGCGCAAGGATCCGCCACTGAGTAAATTCATAGTGAATTCAAATCTGATGAATCTTCTTGTTTTACCAGGTACCTGTATTTCATCCCGAAATTGTAGAAATTGCCAAAAACCTTGTCGCTCTGAAATTTAGGATGAATATTATGCTAACCCAAAAAGCACAACAATATTTACAACTGACCCACAAAATTACTTAAAACTCGAAAATATTTATCACATCTTCACTATTACAGATATCTGATAAATTAGGGCTATAAGAAGAATCCGAATCGCTACTTCCATTTAAAGATAACAGTCAGAAAGCAGCGCTAGAGATAATGAGGCAAAAAGCTGGAATATATGAATGCACACAAGACTTCTCTGTGCGTTCTGCATACTTAATGAGCTGAGACAATTCTTTTTAAAATTCCAATAATTAATGATTACAGTGGTGTATGATAAAGAGATAAGTATGACTACATAGAAGACACTTCAACCTTTATGACTATATGTGTTTCTTTTAATTTGATCTCTGATTAAATTATAAAACTTGAGGTCAAAAAGATCATTTATAAGTGATTTTTTTCTTTTCTGTTTATCAAGCTCAAATAATAGCTAAATCTGGTTGATTCCCCCTTATTTTTACATCATTGTAAAGATCAACTATACAACTTTCTTTCTATGTCATTTGTTTTGCTATCTATGTTTAATACCAATCAGGAGCCAGCAAAATATCACAACAATGCAATATATGACCATGGATTTCTGCATTTCAGGTCTGTGATTGGCTGATTCCAAACCAGTGGCGGGTAATTCAAATCAAGACCACCCACTGTGGTGACCTTGATTTGCACCTGTTGCCCAGTTTATTTTGAGAAGGCTTGTTTTGTATTCTCTCTGGCCAATCACAGTTTAGTAGGAAACCCTGGCATCCAATGGAATGCTCTCCCACATTTTCTTCAGCTACATTTAGGTACTCATGTTAAATTTTCTTGGCTCCTGACTGGTATTAAACATGAATAGAAAAACAAACTACATAGGAACAATGTTGAATAGCTGCTCTTCACTCTGATGTAAAAATTGGTGAGAATCAAGGATATTTAGCTAGACTTTGAACTGTTCAAAAATTCATTCAAATTCAATTTTTAAGATAATATCTGAACCTTAATTTACATATTAAAAATACATAGAAATGTCAAAATGAATTTATCACACTTAACCAAAACACATGATTTTCTAAGTTTATATGGAGTTTGAAAATGATATGTTCGAGCTCATTACGTATGCATGGCGAGTTCACGCTTGCATACAACTTGCATAAAAGAAAAGAATTTTGGGAGCGCTGCTGCCTGACTGATAAGGTCCTTTCAGTCTCCTCAGTTGTGTCTTCTTCAGATCGGGTGCTGGTTGAATGCATGGCGGTCTCCATCTTGAAAATTGTTGCTTAGCACTATAATGCTACTGAAAAGTTGAAATATAGTTTTTTTTTCGGGGAACAAAGGTGTTCATCTTTATTCATCATCTTATGGATCGAATTCAAATATTATATTTTTACACAAGGTAGAGTAGTGGATAAGGACCATGAAAACTTGAATAACTCAATTTTCACAAAAGTGAGGCTTACCACTATATTCCACCGACCCCCTCACTTATATTTGACCCTGTACATGCGGTGTATTAAAAAATGTCAACATAAAATAACGGGAATTAAAAATTGGACAGTGTAATACGTAGAAGACTGAATATATTGTTATATGTATGTTGATGATGTTTAAACAGTTTTTATTTTTTTTATCACGTATGTCATGATTTCTAATTCTCTTCAGATTCTCTTTCTAAAAGAAGAGTCAGGAAGAAAATTTGTCCATCGCGGATGTTCCCGGTTATACGGCAGAGAAGGAGGCTTTGAAAGAACGGAAGAACATATTTGTGGTGTGAATTCATCCAATGCTGCGGCGGAGGTATGCTGTCGATATATCTGCGACAATGGGGATAATTGCAACGGTGCCGCCATCGATACGTCTTGCCCTACTTCGAGTGTTTCAGCCAGACATTCTCGTGATTTCATTTTGATAACGACCATAATCGTGATCCTGCAGTTGTGAATCCATTGTACAATGTATTCTGGATCATTTTAAACACATATGCTAATACCGTGGAGCTTCAATTAAAAAAATGTCTAACTGTGATATAAAAGCTACAAAGTATAGCGCTTAAAGACAGAGTAAGGGATTTGCACGTCAGAAAATGGTAAAATGAATGAAATCAGCTCAAATCGTTCACAATGTGAAGATTAGTATGAATAAACACCTTTGGGTAGAATACGTTGTTTTGGTGAAAATCTGGACAATTAAACTTCAAAATTTACAGTGACGTCGACGTGCACGGGCCGTTCCAAAATTGTCCGATCAGCCGTTTGCCGAAGGTCGCGTGGAGTTTAGCCGTTTAACCAATCAGTGTGCTCCGCTAGTCTGGCGACGGTACACATAACCGCGATTCGCAATTTGATCAAAATTTAAACTCTCGGAAAGAACAACATTCTGGTAACATGTCGTTATTAGTTTTTCTCATAAAACAACAAATTCATGACGTATGGATCTTAAACTTTCAACACACCATTTGTAAGTACTTAACTACCATTTGGTATTGGTAATGAAGGGAAGTAATGGACTTGCAAATCCCTGACCTAATCTTTGAATAGACAAATAAACATCCCAGAATACAAACGTTTGAAAAGTTATGCGGTTACTGGTAGGATATGCATGAATGAACAATTTCCACTATGGAAGGGTATAAAAAAACCTAAATCTACGAACAGTAAGTCTATGGGAAGAAATAGGCAGGTGAATCTGATCAAACTGAATACTCGTAGATTTTCACTTGTTTAAAGCATTGAATGAACATTTTGAAAAACATTTTATTTCTGGCTTTATTTTTAAACTTTATCAAAGACACTAAGAGCATGGTGGATTATGTAGTTCACTTTTTTTTTAAACTGTGGTCATCAGAAGCCTGTGGCTTTAATATCAGCGCATTATCAAATATCTCAGCATGTGCGCCGAATTGGAGAGGGGGGGATGCAAAATACGTTTTTCCCCTGACAATAATAAATAAATGAATGAATAACTAACTAACTAACTAACTAACTAACTAACTAACTAGCTAAATAAATAAATACATAAATAAATAAATAATAAATGAATAAATAAGTAAATAAATAAATAAATAAATAAATGAATAAATAATAAATCAATAAATAAATGGATAAATAATAAATGAATAAATAAGTAACGAAATAAACAAATAAATAAAAGCATAAATAATAAATAAATAAATAAATAAATAAGCAATTAAATAAATAATTCAATAAATAAATAAAGGAAAGATAAAGTGGCGAAAACTGAATGAACCATTTGCATGTGGTTGTTTCAAAGACCAATTTCCTCTTCCTTTTTGATTCCTATAGTTTAGGTTGTAAAATTATATCAATGCTTTCGGACGGGAATGCACTCACAAATCCAATACTGCATCACTGCAAATAAATAATAAATACATATTCATACAAATTAGTATTATATAATGAGGAGAATTATTATGTAGATAGAGAAAAAAAACAATTTGACCAATTTGTATACGACTCCTTTGAACATGTTACCGTACTTGCCATGTAACGTTAACTCTGCAATAAATGATGTGTACATTAACAGTGTTTGAACAGGCATTCGACAGTCATATATTGTAAACGATAATACGCACGAATACACGCATGCACACACGCGCACTTACACACACACACACACACACACACACACACACACACACACACACACACACACACACACACACACACACACACACACACACACACACACATAACATAGTATACGCATATATGTAGACCCCCTTTTTTTAATCTGCGACACTCTTGTATAATTGCAAATAGACTTTCGTTTAATATTCAAACTTCAAACGTCTTTGTATCACTTGGGTTATAAATATTGCAACGACAAGAGTCGACGCCATGATGGAAGAAAATGACTTTGTATTAAGCTAAATTGAAGTGGATAACAATCTCTCTAATGACTACACCCCGTGCACAAAACGACTATATGTTATCTTTGTTTTCCATAAGCACGGCCATCAATAAGAGTAGAGATTCGAATCTATCCATGTTCTCGATCGAACGTTTCCCCCTCTCCCATGATCAGATGATCTTAAAGGCAGTGGATCTCTTTTGCATGCCTAAAAAATAACGTCATTGTGTAAATACAATGATATTTAGAAGAAGATGCCATCTGGGAACCTTTAGCGAAATAAAGGACCTGGAAACTCAGTTTTAGTGAAATTATAGTGACCGATAGACTCTGATTTTTTTTTCTCACGAGAAAAACACTCCTTCCAGAGAACGTACTCTAAAAAGCCATTGATTTTCTTTCGCATTTTTCAAATTCTCGGAAATTAATGATCCCCAGATTTCACGGACATGTCCTTCATCATTAGCCTAAGGGCATGAGTTATCTTTTTCTGGTCTGGGGGGATGTTTGCAAATGAGATCCACTGCCTTCAAAATTCCCACTCTTGTCGACGGTTATGGAAGCAAGTTACGAAAATTGTGAATTTCACGGATGCACAGTAAGAAAATATTCTCGTGATATAACATGTTTTAGTCGAATATTCTGTAAGGTTACGTAAGATTTACAAATATGTGCCATGTTGCCTGTTATTTGTTTGATTGATGGCACATTTGCACAAATTGGCACAAGTTACTGAAAAACAGCAGGTAAGAAATTAGGAGTTATGTTTGGCAGTTTAAATAACATTTTGACACCTTTGATTATGTTTACTGTTATGTCTATAGTAATTAGGAGAGAAATAGAATCGCAGCTTGAAATAGAGTTCCCCTGATATCTATATAATTATGTATGTATAAGTATTTATATCTGCATCTACCTGTTCATAATTGCATGCAGTGGAGCAATTTTAGTCAGCACATGTAGCATTAGTGGGTCTATATTTATACTTATATCTATATATATGTCTATGTAATAAAGTCCACGTGTTGCTACGAAGATGAAAAACACAGAATAAAAACACAAAGAAATATTGAATACATTAAAGACCAACATAATTAATCATAATCCAACTTTTCCGAGCGATTAATTATGTTGGTCTCATTAATGCGTCAAAAGATTTCTCCGTGTTTTTCTGTGTTTTTTATATCTATATATAATATACATGCTGAATATGCATGTATGCATTGATGTGAACAAAGGTGTTATCTGTTGTAGCTGGAAAGTGCTAAGTGCAGTTTTATTGTATGTTCATTAATCTAATTGCATTACTAATCAATAAGTATGCAGACAGTTTTCATATTTCGGTCTAAAAAGATCACTGTACAAATTTTGCATCTTCACACTTATAAATATGTGTGTACACGAGTGTAATTGACAGGGATGGATTTTTATACTTGTGTAAGCCAGGCTCTGGCTCGGAAAATATAATTAAGGAGATCATAAGCTTGGATTGAATAGTGGACAAATTCCGTAGACCGTAATAATGATTAACTTTAACTTTATTGATCTTCAGATATCATAGAAATAGCCTTCGCAAGTAGCATGTGGACTGAAATTATTGTTTATCGTGTTTTTGCAGGTCAGCGGATGGGAAATTCTGTCTAATCTTAATGTCTTTATTGATATCGTTTAGATATTAGCAAACATAATCGGTAAATGTAACATTTTTACCTTGTTTGAATCATTAACGTAATAGGCTAACATTGATTTAATTTCAAAAATTGTCAATCAGAGCTACATAGTAGTGTTTGAATGGACACATATAAACACCGTAGAATACAAACGTTTAGAAAGTTATGCTTCCACTGACAAGATATGCATGGATAAACATTTTCTAATCCGGTGGAGGATAAAAAAGTGTAGATCTATACACAGTGAGTCTATGGGAGGAAATGGGCAGGTAATCTGGTCAACTTACGATTTTTACTTTTTAAAGCACTGAATAATCAATTTGAAATACACTTTTTTCAGGGCTTCATGTTTAGACATATCAAAGACACTTATGGAATATTATGTAGCTCACATTTTTAAAACTGTGGTCATTGTTAGCCTATGTCTTTAATGTATCTATTAATAATATTACGCTCGTTTAGATATCAGCAGTCATAATTGACAAATGTTAGATTGTTTTTGGAATCATCATTGTAACATTAATCCTTCAAAAGGATTGCTTGCTCATGTTTAGTGCAGAAACGTCGATCCCTAGGGGAAGGGGCAGGGGACCTTCGCCACCCCGATGAAAATATTGGGTGGGGCAAATATCAGTTTGCCCCAATACTTTTAACAACTAGAATAATTCATAAAACGTAATTCAAGGATAGTATGAAAAGCAGTGCGAGGCACTACAAAAACCATTAAACTATACGAAAAATACTTCTAAATATACCAACTATTTAATGTTATATTGCAATTTGTTCTGCATAGAAAAGTTTTGATATCTTCCGTACTTTTGCCCCTCCACAGATTCCGAAAAATTAATCTAATTAATGGTTCATTGTGTAAGGGTAGTAATGTAGAATTTAAATAAATTATAAGGAAGAAAATGCTTTATTTAGTTTCACAAAAACAGACGTTTACGTATACTTTGCAACTCGACCGACTGCCTAACGGATAACAGTTGGGTCGTATTCGGGTCGTATTCGGGTCGTATTCGGGTCGTATAGTGTGTGGTGGCCCTATCTCTTTGTTTTGGCAGTGCTTCAATTGCTTTGCTTATTTCCGCCCTGTCATCTTATCTGCCATATGGAAGATATGTCACATATCCACTCATATACAACCCGTCATTCGGGTGATTATCATTTAGAAATTCTGAAGCTTATACCAGCAACCAGCATAAAAATCAGTTAGACATCCCGGGCTTGACATCTGGAATTACATACCTGAACAATTGAAAGGATGGGCATTTTTATATTCCTTTGAAAAACATTCAAAACAATCTGTTTATCCATCATTTTATCTGAAATCTATTCAACAATCTAGAGTGCGTCTCAAAAAATGGTCCAATCGGGAGAAAAATATTTAAGGTATGTAATTTTCGCAAACGGTATTTGGTATTATATAAAAGTAAAATAAATTTCCTTTGTGATAAATTTAATCCCATTCAATTTGCTTTGATAAGTCAAAAGTTATGATTACTTTTGTGCAGTCAGGCAAAATCACGTTTGTCCCACTTTTTTATATTGGTCATAATGACAACTGAGTTGGTGGTATTGTTACTTACAGAACTAAAAAAATAAATAAATACATAAATAAATTACAAAAATCATTTATAAAACAGAATGGACTTTTCTTTCAATATGTTTATTTCTGATTCTCTAGTGAATAAAAAAAAATCAAATACAAATAACCCTTACTCGGCATTAAAATGATTTTGCTCATGTTCATGTCTTCTGTTTACGGACTGCATTCACAGTGACATCGGGATGATATGCACATCTCATTCATTTTAGCCCTTTTGTCAAAGTTATGTACCTCCGTTGTACTGCAAATATTAGGAAATCAGAAATGTACAACCTGAAAAAAATCTATTCGTTCAGCTAAATTTAACGATTACACAATACTTCCACACTCTCATTGGGGTTTCTTTGTAAAACAATATACAGAAACTGCATGTACATGTACGGCACACACAGCAAACTGGGACAAATTCAATATATCTCAGGATTGACACAACCAAATGAAATGAAATGAATTGCACTGGAAAATGTGTTTTTTTACCTTGATAAATATACCCAATTTGACTTAGTTGTAAATGTTTTCATATATTAAAAAAAAAATTTCCAACTGGACAATTTTTTGAAACACACTGCATACGCTTATACATTTGTTCACACAGTATCGTGACATCAGTTGGTCTTGTTTCTAGTTCCTTTCCCCCATTAATTCACACTCACGCATATGCATACACCCACAACGCACTACACACGAGACACAGACACTCACACACGACACACCAACACATCAGCACACACACATACCACAATACACACACAATAAGGTTGCTCTAGCCAGGGGTGGGGGATTTTTTTTTACTTCAAATCGGAGTCCAGGCGGTTTTCTTTTGGGTGGGGCATAGTCCCCTGTCGCCAGATCGCTGCTGAAACCGCCCAGATACAAACAAACAAACAAACAATCAACAAACACAAAAAGGGGGGTCCTTGTACCATCGTCAGGGTAACACCCTCCCCTCCGCAGGCAGTGACGATGTGTTTGAATTCGCAAATCCAGATTCATTTTTTTTTTATCAGTCACAGCCAACCGCCGAAACGTCGCTCGCAGGGGGGGGGGGGATGAGTGGTTGAGGAGGGGATAGTGAGATTTTTTTTAATCGAAATCGAAGGTCGCAATTGGGTTTTTTTGGTACGATGTCCCCCCCCTCCCATACCGCATGAACAAGCGCAAAAGAAGGGGAAATCTTTACTCGTCGATAACATCACTGTGCCCTCACTACCCATGAGGTAGCTAGTGCTCCTTTTCAACTATCGTATCTGGTCAAGGGCAGTTATCGACTTTGTAGCTGTTTGATAACGCGTTTCAATTGCCGAGATGTTGCACAAGCCATTCAAAGCCACAAAAAAAAAACGCAAAAGGGAAATAAAACACCTTTGCTGTTACTCGTAAACCTATAAAAGGATATGAACCATTGCGTGAATCGATTAAATGAAGAACTGAAATATGCTACATAATCAAATAAATGTCTCATCATTTTGTTTTGCCAGCAATTTTATTTGAATTCCTTTCTGAAATGTTTAAAAAGGTGTATAATACCCTAAAATTTTATGTACATTTGTGAGGTAGGTTCTGGAAGGTGTATATGTTAAGACACACACAAAGGTATACAGATTATAGAAATATTTCCCGTATGGCACCTATACCTCATCTTTTCTTTTATATTTGCAACCGGAAAAAGAAGATTTGATGTAATATCATATGTCTACAGATCAAATATTAATGCTTCTCACAATGTAAACACAAGCAAGCGATAAATCATTATATTAATATTTGTAGTGACAATTAGAAAGATTCAGAAATATTTAGAATGATGCTCAATATGGCAGATGTTTTATTTCTTTCTTTCATATTTTATAACCGGAAAAGATTGCATGTCAAAGGATCTAATATTAATGTTTCTCGTAATGTTAAACACAAGCAAGCGATAAATCATTATAGTATTTGTAAAGACAATAAGAAAGATTTAGAAAGATATAGAAACTAAAAAGATATTCAATATGGCAGATTTTTTAATTTATTTATTTTATATAACCGGAAAAGATTGCATGTCAAAGGATCTAATATTATCGTTTCTCGTAATGTAAACACAAGCAAGCGATAAATCATGATATTAATATTTGTAATTACAATTTTACGCGGGAAATACATAATATAACAGAAGCTTGGTGTTAGATGTGACGGCAGAAGCAGTTTGGACACGGACCGTTGCAGTTTAGGACTTGGTAAGTTTATCCTACATTTTCTCCTTTCACGTAAAACAATGAAAAAATTCACCGCTTAAAGAGTAAATCCCCGA
>JZLH01S0626403.1:0-14619 GCA_001188425.1 Eucidaris tribuloides | reverse complement strand
TGGCTGGAAAAAACATCGAAATGTGCAAGAATACAATACAATCATACGCATGGATGCATGGAATAACTGTTACAAGCTTGGCCACATTCTATCAAAGTGATTATGATGTTCTCAGCGGTATTATCAATTTACACCAACCAGGACCCGCTGATTTGAACTAACGAAAGGTATGATGCTCTCCATTAGGATGATTGTAAGCCATGATAAAAAAAGGTTTTCTTTTGAGAAATTCATCTTTAATAGTAGTTGCAGGAAATTAAAAGCAATCTACCAGGTGTGCAAATATGCAATGGGTTTTTTGTTTATTCTTTATTAAATAGATTTACATAACATCACCACATTTCATTTAATCCTCACATTTTCGGAGATATTCAGGAAAATGCCTCATTTTGTAAAGGACGTATCGCAAATCTATGGTGCAAATGGTGCAGGATATTCAGAATGTTGGCTCTCATGCCACAAGAAAAACAAATATTCTGACGTAATCAATGAACGACGCGCAGTATGATAGACCACCGATAAGACAAACATCACAGAACCTTATTTTGTGCCTATTTTTCCGTGAATCGACCGTAGCGCTAATTGAACATGAAATCAAATGATGTGTACCTTTATCCGAAAAGATGATTGCCACATATAGGTTCGCAATGAACGTTATAACAATTCTGGCGGCATCGGCGTCCTTCCTCATCAACGTTCTTGTTCATAGTATGAAAATCTGATTAAAAAAAATAGCAAAACAAATAACGTTTCTACAAATAAAAAGGCAACAGATATTCAAACACACATGTAGGCCTACGTACCAGGTGAAGAACATACGCACGCACACAAACACACACACACAAAACACACATACACACACGCTTAGACACACACATACATAGACACAAGCACAGACACAAATCACACAAACAGACACACAGCACATTAAGAATAAGAATAAGAAACCTCTTCCTGATATGATTCAAAACTGCGTTTGATAGTAAAATATACTATAAACTTTTGTTCATGACCGTGGTAGTAGCAGTAGTGGTGTCAGTTCTAGAGGAAACAGCTGGATTTAGTAGTTGTAGTCATAGTAGTTAGTAGTAGAAGTAGTAGTCGTAGTAGTCGTAGTCGTCGTCGTCGTAGTAGTAGTAGTAGTAGTAGTCGTAGAAGTTGTATTAGTAGTTGTTGTTGTAGTAGTAGAAATAGTAGTAGTAGTGGCAAAATTAGTAGTTGTGGAGTAGTAGTAGTAGAAGTAGTAGTAGTAGTAGTAGTAGAAGTAGTAGTAGTAGTAGCAGTAGTAGTAATAGTAGTAGTAGTAGTAGTAGAAGTAGTAGTAGTAGTAGTAGTAATAGAGGTAGTAGTATTAGTAGTAGTAGTGGTAGTAGTAGTAGTGGTAGTAGTAGTAGTAGTAGTAGTAGTAGTAGAAATAGTAGTAGTAGTAGTAGTAGTAGGACAGTTGTAATTAGTAGAACAGTAGTAGCAATGGTATCAATAGCAGTTATAACACCAGATAAAGAAATGGTAGTAGAAATATGACTTATATTTGAAAATGTTCCATGACCTGAATAACTGATATTATCAAAATCCATAACTGTTACGTATGCCTCTTTAAGTTACTCTCCCTGTTATTTGACTTGCATTCCCGCGCGGCAATTCAGGAGACATTTTCACCTCCTCCACTTCCTTCTCAGACTTGGTTGCTGATGTTACCATGGTGATTGTCATAGCGAGGATCAGCAACCGTTCGAGTTCCAGTAGATTTTATGTGGTACTGGTCGTAGTTCCTACAGAAGTAGTAACATTGGTATCACTAGCAGATATACCAGCAGGACAAGAAAAAGTATACTAATTAGATAAGGCCTGCATTTGTTGAATTCATGTCTCTCTAAGCTACTTCCGGGCCCTTTTACTTGACTTACCTTTCTGCATTGAAGAAGGATTAGTTTCGTAACCCTTGAATGCTGCCGTAACCATGGTGATTGTCACCGCGAGAAGGAGCAAGACTGCGATCTTCATTGTCACCAAGTTGCACCAACGCGTCTTCTTTAAAATCTAGAGTTGAAACATAAAGAATTTGTTTATTTCGGATAGTGTTGATCAAAGGAATAGATTTTTTAACCTTCTTTTATAAAAACAAAATGACAAACCATAACATCAACACGATCATACTGCGGTTGAATTCCCATAAAATATATGTCGAATTTAGTGTTTCGTGATGCTATTCTAAAGCTAAAATCATCAATGAAACCAGTTCCGTTACTCTAACAACAGATGGAACTTTCAAGAAATTTGATTGAAATTAGTATTGTCACCGTGGATTTGCTCTTTAAATCTTTACACGCTGAATTTATTTTGAGAGGATAATTGTCCTTCTCACATTTTCTTTGAATTTCGCTTTCCTTTTTTTGGTAATGAAAATAGTTATTTTTCTATAGATTTTACTTAATAAAACTAGCGATTTTTTAGTGTCTCCTGTGCAAATGTGAAGAAAAAACATAATTATTACGATTGTTCAATGTAATTGTACGAATGTGCACAGGAGACTCTTTGGCAGGTTAAGGGTTAAGCGGTGAAATTTTTCAGTGTTTTACGTGTAAAGAGTTCTGATATACACGTCAGTTTGTTTTACTAAAAAGCACAAAAAAAAAAAAAAAAAAGAACTTTACAACTTAAAATGTAGGATAAACTCACCAATTCTGAAACTGCAACTGCCGGTGTCGAAACTGCTTCTGTCATCACATCTGAGACCAAGGTCTCTCTTATATTCTGTATTCCCCTCGTAAAATTATCATTACAATTATCAATATAATGATTTATCGCTTGCCTGTGTTTACATTACGAGAAACGTTAATATTAGATCCTAAGAATGTAATATCACATCAAATCTACCTTTTCCGGTTTCAAATATGAAAGAAAAGAAAAGGGGGGAAAACTGCCATACGGAAAATCTTTCTCAAATTTTCATAAACACTTGGTGTGTGTTTCAACAAAGTACACCCCCTGACCCTAACTCTTAGATGTACATAAAATATCACGACGTAAACTAAAGTATTATACAGATGCGTACACATTTCAGAACGGAAATTCAACAAAATTGCTGGTAAAATAAAATAACGTATGCAGATGGCAGGTTTTAATTTCATTGTGCAGCCTGTTTCAGTGTTTCATTAACCCCTTTTCGGGCTAATGTTGCATCCGTGCTCAATTATTGTACAGTTCAATGGAAAAAAAATGATAATTATTGTTTTTCTTTACATGTGTTCAAAAGACACTAATAAATAGCTAGTGTGCCTAAGTAACATCTATATTAAAATAACTATTTTCAATACCCGCTATAATGGAAGAAAAATTCGAAGAAAATGAGAAAAGAACTAAGTGTCGTTATCATCTTCACAGAATAAATTCAGCATGTAAAGATTTAAATCGACTTACACTCAAAATGACAGGGATTTAAAGTAAATCCTGATCGGCTGTGAATAGGGACCAGTCGATTTTTGGATTTAAATCTTAACGATTTATATTTAATCCACAAATGCTTTAAATTTAAATGTAAATCCAAAAATCGACTGGTCCCTATTCACAGCCAATCATAATTTGTTTTAAATCCCTGTAATTTTGACTGTATGTAGTGACCCATTGTCTCTTGTAGTTGTACGAGTCACTGTGAAGGTCTTAAAATCCCTTTCTAGTGACTTGTTTTGTGGTTTAGAAGTTTTTGTACAACATTCTCTCTTTCTCTCTCTCTCTTTTGACAATAGACAAAGCAGAATTTGATATCTTTTCCGTAAAGGCAATTGTACATTAGGTACAGTTAGCCAAAAAAATAAAAATATAAATCTTCTGCCCCTTGACCAAGATATGATAGCCAAAAGGAGTATGATTACAAGCCGGTGACATGATTGGGGAGAAAAAAAACCCTTCGCACCAAATTGGGTGAAATATATACCGGTTTATACACTAGCTGCAGTGTATCTCCTGGCTGGAGAAATTTGTCTTGAATTCGTTTATTTGAAAACAATCTTTATCTCTTCCTTTCTCTCAAGTCGCGATAGAAATTTATCTCATAGAAAAATTATACAACAAATTTGATCAAATCATACTAAGGTTTGTTTTTCAATTCTACTAACTATTGTCACATATCAAATACTACCCAATCTTATTATTATAACCATTTTTGCCATGTTAACAACTATACTGATTCATTTGATTTTTATAGTATCGTTGTTAATACACTTAAAATACATTAAGGTAAATGACATGATTGGGGATAGTCCTCATCTTAGGTTAAAAACTATTCCAGAATTAAGTAAACTATGCAGAGATTCTCCTGTGAAAATTTTGTAGTTAAAAGTTGACTCATTTTAGAATAATGTCCATCAGTATGCCTTGTAACAAATTTGTAATGTAGCTTTCTATGTGGATTAAATTTATCTAAAGGGTGCATCTGTAATATACGTGATATGCGCGCCGCGAAAGTCAAAGACCAATTTATGGCAAAAGGGTGTATCTGTAGCATACATCTTTTGACCTTTTAAAATGAATAATTTAGATTCATGGTGTATGTTATAGATACCGCTTTTTGCCAACACGGCCCACGGTACTGCGCCAGCGCGTTAATGCCACGTGTGCACAATCTAATTCACACTCACATACATACATACACACCCATACACACATACACATACACACATACACACACACGTACACACAGACACACATACACACAGACACACATACACACAGACACACAAACACACATACGCACATGCACACACCTACGCACACATAGACATACAGACAGACAGACAGACAGACACACACACACACACACACACACACACACACACACACACACACACCTACTTGCCCACACTCGCACACACAAACATAAACATATGCTTATTTCATGTATTTAGATACACAATCTATCTCTATTTCTTTGTTCTTCCCTTCTTTCACTATTTTTGTTTTGTGTATGTACGATTTTGAGGCCCCAATATTGTTAAGCTTCAAGCTTATTGTGGCGGTGTCTGCATTTCTTCAGTGAAATACTTTTGTATTCAAACTGTATCTATGGAAAACATCTTTGTTTGTTATATTTTCTTTTGATTTTTTGACGTTTAATTGAGAAATGCGACCTAAAATTAAATGAACTGAACTGAATGTCACTGCAATTTGTAAAGGCCCTTTAATGTTCACTTTCTTCAATTGTTTGTGTTTGGAGTATGTTTTTATGTACATTAAAACTTGTCAAACTGTGATATGTAAGCTACATAGTAGTGTTCAAATAGACAAATAAACACCCTAGAATACCAAAGTTTGGAAAGTTATGCAGCCCCTGGCATGGTATGCATGAATAAGCAATTAGAACTCCATCCGACTACAAGTTAGTCAGATCTACACACAGAAAGTCTAGGGGAGGAAATGGGCAGGTGAATATGGTCAACTTGAGTGCTTGTAGAGTTTCATTCGTTATCACTTTGAAGTACAATTTTTTCAGTTCTTCATTTTTAGACCTTACCAAGATTATGTAGCTCAAATTTTTTTTAAACTGTGATCAATGTTACCCTGCGGGTATAAATGGATCATTTGAAAGCAAAAATGAGTTAATACCTTAATAGAATGACCACAAAAGCAGAATATCATTCAGAACAACACACGTGTTTCTATACAACATGCCCTCATAAACAACCAACTAAAAATAAACTTCGACTAACGTTTTATTAATCAAGCAGGAATGTGGAACTGTTTAAAGTATGAGCAAGATTTATTTCAAAACAGTTGACAGTCAAAGCACAGGTAACAAAGTCATTACAGTAGTAACATTTCCCTAAACCATGGGTTGTACGCTATAACATTCCTACCAAAGTCTGTTAGCGACAAGAATATAAGTAAATATTTTTGTCTATCTGTCTGGATAATGTATTTTTGGCATTTTGGCTGAGGGTTATAAATTGCCGCTCAGTATTCATATTTTACTATAACACCACGTGGTAACAGCTCTTGCATATCCAGTAATGCTCGGTGATTAGGGGGAGGGTTGGATAACACTGAAACACTGATAAAACTAGAGGTTACATGGCTATTTAGAGGTCATGCAATCGTTTATCTCAAGATTGCTACTTCTTCTTAAAGTCTTTAATCAATTTTGAACAAACTTTGCGGTAGGCCTGAACTATTACAGTAAGATCAAAGGTTATGTAGAGGTCGACCTTCTTGCAACATTTCGTTCAATGCGAAATCAGGCGGGTTTCTTGGTTTATGTTATTATTATCATAGCCTATTTTTGTGTTTATAAACTGCTACAGCAAAAATTAGTTATATTACAAATATTATTATGAAAAAATCATATCTATAACACGAGATTTCCTCTATTTTTACGAATTTCTATACTTTTTTTAGGGCCAAAAAGAAATTTTGGGAAAATGTTTCAATGTTCTAATGAATTTATTTACTGCACAAGGCAGTTGGATAATTGTCTATCGACAACTTAGGGAAGAATTTAGATCGCTCTCCATCATATTTGTTTCACCGTACCAGATATCATGACACCGATTTACCTTAGAATGGTAAATATAAGAGAATACATGAAAAAAAAGTAAGGACAACAAATTCGTACTGCTATAAATGATAGAAAGAGTGATGATTATTTCTGTCTATTGGTCAGTTTACATGATGATTCTGAGAACCAAAGCCATTCCTCAATCCCTCCGGGTATCTGTGCATGCACATAGAAAAAAAAAACCGAAAAAGGAGATAAGAACAATGTGGTATTTTAATACTTCAAAATTCATCATAACTTTAGCAAAAACGTAAAGCTTGTCTTACCCATATATCCGTTGCAAAAAATTGTGTTCATTTTTTCTGCACCCTCATTGGGTGATAAGACTACATCTATGTCATGGCAAATTAAAACTGTGACGTAGGAGCTACACTTGTAATTATAATATACACAATATGTTCTCCTCTTAGCAAGTCCCTCACCATACTTTTCAGGTATTATCAGAATTTCCCAATCACGAAAATAAAACATTAAGATTTTAAAAGGATAAAAAAATCAGTAATAATTAACTACATGCACAAAAACTTATGACCCATAGTTAATAAATTGGAGAAACATCACAATACTTTTAAACGGTGGTATACTATGCATGGATATCGTCTAATCAATATTTCAAGCTCGTTCACATCCTAAAGGAACAAAAGTAATCATGATATCTTCAGTCAGCCGTATTCACCTTTTTTAATACTAACCAAATCCAATAACCGCTGATTTAAAGTCAGAAATATATGGCGCTCTAAATTAACACAATTGTTGACATTTTAAGATGTTAATATTGCAAATCTCATTGAAAATATGAGAAACTCATCTTTAAAATTTTTTAGTTAACTTGGTTTTGTAAACTTCTGTCTATAGCAATCCAATTATATCCGTCAAACTCAATGTGATTTTTGTTTACATATCAAGAGACTGGAAGTGTGTGAGAGAAAATAGTTTTTTCCAACTTCTACAAGCCATCTTCATCCACAAATTATATTGAATAGCCTTCGCAGGAACCTAAACGCAGCGTGACTGATGTGTACCTGGAATTTAAACATTCAGATTAGCGAGATTAATATATCATCTCATCTATTCATAGAATCCTCATATTTTTGCAGATATTTGTGAAAATATTTTACTTCACAAAGGACGCCACGGGAATCTGTTGGAAACGCTGAAAGAATTTCAGACTTGCACTTTAACAAGAACAAACATTTCTCTAAAATTTGTTGAACGATCTGTAGTATAGCGTACCACCAATTAAAACAAGGATTTTAGAAAGTACTTGACCAGTAGTCCCTGAATCATCCATTCATTCTTCGTTTCGCCAATTTGCAAAGATCAATTAAGCACTGGGGACATGGTCCTGGGAAAAAGGGGTGCTGCTGGTGCTGCAGCCCCACCCCCAAACACCCCTGTAAAAAGACGTGTAGGTCATGACGTATAGCATTATACGTCGTCAAGGGGCGGCGCTGACAATTTTTTTTAGGCGCGAAAATTTTTCGAATATCGAATTTTCCGCTGATTCCACCCCCCCCCGGCGTTGAGCGACTTTCGGCTGCGAATTTGGCCGTGAAGAATTTTTTTGGGCGCAAAAAATTTTCGCCGCCCCAAGGCCCCCCCCCCCAGCGCCTTTTCGGCTGCTGACTTGGCCGCGAATTTGGCATTGAAAATTGTTTTATGACCGCGAACAACCCCCCCCCTCACTGAGGGACTCATCGGCTACTGATTTCGCGAAACTATATATTTCGGCACCCCGGTGAAAAAAAATCGTTCCCAGGGTCCTGACCCGGGGCAATGAGTACGGACTTATCAATCCCTCTTAACACTTTGAACACTCTGAACAATCGTAATGATTATTTTTCTCTATTACCTTTGTACACTTACTAAGAAAAAAACTTTACTAAAAAAACTTTAATGGTGCAGACCAATGCCACACTGGGAGCACCTTTAAAGGTGCAAAGTTGCACCTAAAAGGTGCAGGATTGCACCATAGAAAAAAGTTTTTAAAAGGTATTCTTCTCTTTGTGCCCTTTTTTTCGTGTTTGTGAACCGCAATTTACGTTTATTCGAGTGCTATTTATATTATTTGAATCAAAGTGCAATTGATCAACATTACACTACAAACTCGTACATGACCCTGCCGGGGCTCGAACGTGCGACTTTCCGCACGTGAGGTGGACGCTCTACCCACTTTGCCAACACGCTGGCCGTGAAGGTGTTTATTTTTCATAATCATATTGCGTTGAAGCCAAAGGTGCATTATTTTTTATCCTTTTAAGGTGTAAACTTTGGACCTACAGGCCGTTTTCGTAATATATTCAAATTTTATGCATACCTTTTAAACAAAGGTTGTTCTTGATACCTGAAAGCTAGTCTGAGCTTGTCCGACATAGAAAATAGTATAAGTTGCATTTTCAGTATTGAAATTGTATTCATTGAAACAGATGAAAGAAATAGCTCATCACCAGGCTTCGGAAAAAAAAACCATCCATCAATTTAAATACATTATGAAATCAGTCTATTGGAGGCAAAATTTTAACCTATAAGGTGCAAACTTGACAACATTAAGGAGTGGACGAGCGCTCAGCCGTAAAAGGTGCAGATTTGCTCGAATACCGCGGCAGAAATTGCTCTGCACCTATTTCCGCAAAATTGCACCTTGTACGCACCTTTATTTGTTAGTGTGCAGTAGACACTGAAAAAAAAACTAGTGTGCTATGTACCATCCATAGAAAAATTACCACTTTTAGCACCCCAATAAGAGAAATTATATTCCATGAAAATATGAAGAGAACAATTGTAATTATAATCCCTTCAGAATAAATTCAGCGTGTAAAGGGTAAAAGACATAGGCTAACATTATGGAGCTTCAATTAAAAATAAAATCAAACTGTGATGTTTGAGCGAATGGACAAATAGACATCATAGAATACAAAAGTATAGAAAGCGATGCTGCCACTGGAAAGATATGCATGAATGAACGTCACCCATCAGTTTCCACTGCGGTGGAGTATAGGATAAAATATCCTATATCTACACACAGTAAATCTATAAGAGGAATTGGGCATGGTGAATCCGGTCAACATGAGTACTCGTAGATTTTCACTGTTTTCACCTGTTGGAGACGATTTGATAACACGCATTTGCTATAGACCCTAACACTAATTAACTCGTAATTCGTATCCAACGGGTTAAAGCACTAAATATCCATTTTGAAATAAAGTTTTTCAGGCCTTAATTTTCGGGGCGGGGGGGGGGGGCCAGGGGGCGATCGACCCTCGCCCCACAGAAAAGTATTAGGGTCGGGGGAGGCCCAAACATATCGATTTGCCACCAATAATTTGTGACAACTTGATAAAATTCTCATAATATGAAAATGCAAATATATAATTTTAAAAAGAATTGAAAATCACTATAAAACCATTGAACATGGCCTAAAAATACTATAAAGCATACAAAACTGTCAATTTAAAATTCTGTATCGCGATTTGGCGCGCAGAGCGCGCCGAAAATTTTGGAATTTTTTTTTACTTTGCCCCCCCCCTCCTAAATCCAAAACATGGATCGACGCCCATGCACTTAAGAACATAAATGATTATGTAGCTCACATGTTTTTAAGTTGCGAACATTATTAGCCTGTGGTTTTATTCCTCTTACTTGATACAATACTCTTCAAAGGTCATTCTATTTATATCACCGCCTATACATGAAAGAAGTTTGCCTAAAATTGAATAAACAAATCTAACTTGAACCTGACGTTCACTTTAATAGGTTGCCAATTTAAGAGTTAACATGCTTTGATTGGATGATTACCTTTATCGGGAAATGCTGTTGCCACAACGGGCAGCGCAATTCTGATTATTATACTTTGTGCACTTAGATTTCCAGGTTTCACATCTTTGGCAATTCACTTCTCCGTTTTCGGTCATCGTATGAAAATCTAAGAGATACATAGAAGTTAACAGAACAAAATTAATATGTTATGCTTTTATACCGTTTATAGAAAAGGCAAATAAACATTTAACACGCACGCACGTACACTGCCAAGCGAGCGCGCGCGCACACTCACACACATACATACATACATACAAACTACAGAACACATACACACACACACACACACACACACACACACACATATATATATATATATATATATCTTCCATTTTTTAGTGTCTCAAACAAAGAAACGAGGCCCCACTATTTGAAAACAAATCGACCCATCCTTTCATTTCACTCTTTGTGTCTTCCAAAATCTCTGATAGATGGGCACCCATCACGGGTTGAATATGATGTATGATTGACAACCTGACAAGACAACGTGTTAGGATGGGTGGACGAACGCAGGAACGAAATTTTAATCATGCAAGCGGTGTGTATTCATGAAATGAGGATAAAAGTTTGCTGAACACAGCATACCTGTGTAAAAATGTTTTTTTTATTCTAAGGTGGTTTTGGTTTTTCAAATCAAACACTATCATGTATGTCAGATAGCAAAAATTGACAACTAATTTAAATGGGGCTTGCATAATGTTCGCACTTTTCAGCATTCGGCGTGATATTTTGGGAGAGAGACCTGCCCTATGAAGCAAAAGCGTCAGGTCTTTATTCACGTTACATAAAGGAAGAGAAAAGTATGAAGAAGCAGCTAGTGCTACGTTTGCAATAGAAGAAACACCGCGCTGGGATAAGACTCAGAAAAAAATGTAGATATATAATACTGGCTTGCTTACATGAAGGATATAGGGCTGGAGGGGTTGGAATTTTCGAGCATTTCGATCGAAATTTCGCAAATTGAACTAAAGTAATATGCGCATAAAATAATTATTTTGGTGCGTAGACATAATGTTTGCCCAAGTTTACAGTAAGAGTCATAATGGACAGAGTGCATCCATTTTACAAGCATAATTCTAATTGAAATCAAATTTAAAATAAAGAAGTAAAACACAAGAAATTAAACAGCAGAGAAGGATAACATATTGTACTGAATTCCCAGTTACCAAGTCAAAATAACTGTTGTATCTAAGAGAAGTTGTAGTAATACATGTGGTAGAAGACGAAGAAGGACACAACAAGAGAAGTAGTAGTAGAAGAAGTAGCAGAAGTAGAAGAAGTAGTGGCAGAAGAAGAAGTAGCAGAAGTAGTAGCGGTATTAGTAATAGTCATAGTAGAAGTAGTTGCATAGTAGAAGTAGTAGTAGTAGCAGTCGTAAGCAGAAGCAGTTGGAGTAGAAGTAGTACTAATAGATGTAGTATGCTACCAGTAGCAGGGGTAGACGTTTAAGTAGTTCGAGTTGTAGAAGAAGTTATATGGTAGCGGTCGTAGTTACTACAGAAGTAGTATCATTAATATCAGTAGCAGTTACAGCAGCGAGGCAAGAAGTTGTAGAAGATGAAGTATACGTCTGATTACATATAACCTGTATTTATTGAATTCAAAACGTTGTTCTCATGTCTCCCAAAGCTACTTTCGGTCCCTATTTGACTTACCGTTCTGCATTGCACGAGGATAACCAGGACAATTAGGATAACAACTCTTGAATGCCGCCGTAGCCATGGTGATTGTCATCGCGAGAAGGAGCAACACTGCGATCTTCATTTTCACCAAATTACACCAACGCGTCTTCCTTAAAATCTAGGTATGAAACATCGAGAATTTGTTTATGTGTGATAATGTTGATCAAAAGAATAGATTTTGGAACCCAATTTTCATGAAAACAGAAATGACAAACATAGTAACTGTAAGATCAACTTGATCATACTGCGGCAATATTACGATGACATATATGTCGATTTCAGTGTTTCTTCATACTATCTATCTAAAGCTAAAATCAGTAATGAAACATAATTTCGTTACTCTAACAACAGATGGAAACTTGAAATCAATTTTGTCACCGTGGATTAACTCTTCCAACGGTGAAATTGTTCGGTGTTTTAAATGTAAAAAGTTCTGATATACACGTAAGTTTATTAATTTTAATCAAAGCAAACAAGTTTTTTTTTTTAAAGTAGGATAACTCACCAATTCATAAACTGCAACGCCCGTTTCCAAACTGCTTCTGCCATCACATCTGAGACTAAGGCCTCTGTTATATTCTGTATTCCCCTCGTAAAATTGTCGTTTACATTCATCAATATAATGATTTATCTCTTGCTTGTGTTTACATTACGAGAAACGTTTATATTATATCCTTAGACATGTAATATCACAACTTTTCCGGTTTCAAATATGAAAGAAATGAAAAGAAAAAAAAAACTGCCAGACGGAAAATATGTCTAAATCATTCTGAATGGCATTACAAATATTAATATAATGATTTATCCTTTGCTTGTGTTTACATTACGAGAAATAATAATGTATAATCCTTGGACACAATACTATTACATCAAATCTACTTTTTCCGGTTTCCAATGCAAAGGAAAAGAATAGAAAAACTGCCATACAGAAAATATTTCTAAAATCTATAATTATATCCCCTTTGTGTGTGTCTTAACAATGTACACCTACCAGAACCTAGCTCATAAATTTACATAAAATTTCTAGACGTAATATAAAATATTATACAGATGTGTAAACATTTCAGATAGGAAGTCAAATAAAATTGCGGGTAAAACAAAATGACGAGGCGGTTGGGAATTTTATTATTTCGTTGTGTAGCATATTTCAATGTTCCATTTACTCGATTCACGCAGTGAATCACTGCGTGAATCGATTAAATGAAACATTATGCTACATAATGACATAATAAAATAGTCTCCTGTAGTTTTACGAGTGATTGCAAAGGTCTTTTATTTCCGTTTGCACGACGTGTTGTGTGGTTATGATTTTTTTCTTACAACTTTTTTAGACAAAGCAGAAATTGGTGCTTTATTCCGCTGGCGCAATTGTAAATTAGATATAAACCAGCAAAAAAAAAAGTCAATAACTCTGAACTTTGACCAGGATACGATAGAGGAAAGGAGTGTAAAAAAGGGTACACATGCCAAACTCAGCGGGATGTGCAAATAAAGGCATTTATTCCGTGGGATAGGCACTATTGTACTGGGATTTTCATCATTGGTTATTTTCAATTTTCTACAAGTGATTTATTAATGTACCGTTGAAATTTGTATTTACCATGCATAGAAACCTGTTTTTTCTATGTGTAGTTTTCATAAAGTTCCTACCCCCTTCCAAGCTCTCCCTCGTGAGTATGATTACCTAATTACAGTTTTCACACAGGTGTACTTCTTGTTCATCTTTACGAAAACCTGAATACAATCCCAAATAATCTTCATAACATATACATATAAGATATGTAACTAACATGCCCAGAATCACGTCTTTTGTTTGAGTATTTTCAACAAAGTTCCTAAAGTGGAAGAGGGGTATGCCCCCTCTCACAACTTCCCCCGCTCGATCGCTTCGTTTCCTTGCATGTTTCCATCAAGCCCCCAGTGTTCTTTTACAGAGTTGCAAACTAGTCATATTGCAAAAGCTCCCTTACCGTGGGAGTGAAACCCCGGTACTACATCACATCACATCCTCTCCATGCTCGTTCATTTCGTTTCTACAGTCTCGAGTAGCGCTACACTGTAAAAAATGTGACATGTTGACAATGCTTTATGAAATTAAACACAATTGTTGAAAATCTTAAAACATTGTTTAGACTATCTAAGACACTCTGGTATTGTTTTAGCACGGTATTAACTCTTGCGAGTTTTACAAGTGTTTAGCTTAGGAGTGTTTAGTTGGTCGACGCATATGTCCTGCCATATCCCGCATGTTGAATCATGCTAAACACTTTGTTTAGACATCTAAAACATCCTGGTGTTTTGTAACGTTACAAGTGTTTTAGCTAGGAGTTGTATTATGTGGTCACGCTGTAATGTTTGGCTATAGGCTATATCACAACAAAGTTTAACATCTTAAGCACTTTGTTAGTCATCTAAAGCACACTGGTGTTTAGAGTCAATAGTGTGAATCTCTGATTGCGAGTTCTATTAGTGTTTAGTCTAGGAGTGTTTATTTTTAACGGCTGAGCTATGTCTGTCTCATATCTTACGCAATTTTGGACCATCTAACACACTTTGTTTGTATAGAGAAAA
>JZLH01S0626400.1:71809-87137 GCA_001188425.1 Eucidaris tribuloides | reverse complement strand
TTAAAAATTCAGAATATTGCATTGAATATATGTTTTTAAAGCATTGCAAAGCCACTGAACTCTAATTAAAACCACTCAACCATGGCCAACAAAATTAAAAATGCCTATTAAACTAGATCTATATACGAAATTGTGTCAATTTTTCGGTGCCGCTTGGCGCCGCAAAATTCTATATAAGTGGCACAGCGCACGCAGAGCACGCCAAAAAAAATTTCGCATTTTTTTCACTTTCGCCACACCCCCCCCCCCCCCCCAATCCAAAAACATGGAATCGACGCCCCTGGCTTTAATTGCAGAATACGATCTACTCACCACCAATTTGCAAGTTTTATTCATCATGTTCTTTGTCTGTCACACAATCATCCAAATCGTAACAGGTGGGACTAACATTTATGATTTTTATCCAGTTTCTTTCACTCGGTAATTCAAAGGTTACAAATGTTATGTTGACCGTATTTGTAGAATTATCTATTCTGTCCTATCTAATACCCCCAAGTTATAGATGTTCAGCTTCCTGCTTCTGACCATGAATGACTGGTGAGAGAAAATAAATCACTAGGTTGTTCTATTTCCAGCCATAACCGGTGGTGCAACCCCCCCCCCCCCCCCCCCCCCCCCCCCCCCCCCCCCCCCCCCCCTCCACGCGAAGTAACGTTATGAACGGATTGGTTACCGTTTCTTGTCGCATGGCAATATGACTCAAAGATATCTGTTCCACGAGACACACGAACTCCCTACAGGACGTAGATTTTAGATAAGCTGCACCCAACCTATTCCATCGCAAGCATCCTGAAAAAAACCTATCGATGATGATGATGAATGGTCATTGAGGATGATGATGATTGATGATATGATTGATGATGAGTAGTGGTGGTGTAATGATATGGTGGGAGGTGGCCGGTTGGTGTGAGTGGTATTTGATGTTGGTTGTGGCTGTGTGAGATTGGTCGAGTGGTGGTGGTGGCTATGATTGATGATGATTGAATAATGATATGCGTAGTGTGGTAGTGGTAGCGTGTGATGATGATGATGATGGTGCTGGTGCTTTTGCTGTTGCTGGTGGCGGCGGTGGTTGGTAGTGGTTGGGGTGGTGTGTGGTGGTCGTGGTCGGTGGTCGACAGCAGTGGTGGTAGTTGGTGACCTCGGGTAGCAGTGGTGCTAGTGGTGGTGGTGGTGGTGGTAGTGGTGGTGGTGGTGGTGGTGGTGGTGGTGATGGTGGTGGTGGTTGCAGTGATGGTGGTAATGGTGGTGATGATGATGATGATGATGATGATGATGGTGGTGGTGGTAGTAGTGGTGGTGGTGGTGCCCGTGGTGGTGGTGGTGCCCATGGTGGTGATGGTGGTAATGGTGGTGGTGGTGGTGTGGTGGTGGTGGTGGTGGTGGTGGTGGTGGTGGTGGTGAATCACACCTAAATGATTGTCTTGTACCGAATTCATTAACGAGCGTGAATTCGTTGAACAATTTCTTATTTTTTGCTGGTTAACACAAAATGGAGTGCAAGTGGAGAGCAGGTGCGGCGTCAAAGGGGAGGGGGTAAGAAGGGGGAGGGTGCCCCCTGAAATTTCCAAAATATAGAATATCAAGGGGTTTTGTTGTATAATTAATGAAATATATGTTTTTTGTACATGTTTTTCTCCTATGAACTTTCGCTCTCCCTAAGATTTTACAATGGCCCCGCCCGTGAGGAAAAGAACTAGAATGCAAATCATATGGATTACCTTAATTTAAACCCCTCACTAAATTTGAATTTCCGTTATGTTAATAAAGAGAAATGCATCGAGTATAGCTTATCAGAGTAGCTTAATCAGACCTTTTATTAGTCTGGCAGCTAGAAGTAATAACTCACCAGTGAAATAATCACTACTTCACTTTGCGGGCAGCCCCTGCTTCGCAGACTCTGCAATACCTTTCGTCAGTCTAGAAAGTATGACACTACTCAAGGCACTTGATAGCCTCACTGCGATGAAAGCCAAATTTTGGTAAATAAAAGATTTTTTTTTTTTTTTAAGGGAGAAGGAGCCAGCAACCAACAGGCATAAGTTAAGAAAAAAATTGAGTTCTTGCCAACCAATCAGATCGCACGTGCACAGGTCTGTAGCTGACCATGCGTGACCAATGCATGCCACCCGACATGTGTTAGTCACGCCGTGGTAATGTATGCACTGTTTGAATCGATAAGCTCCTCCCCTATAGCTGTTTCTGCAAGTTTTATCCCGAGATAAAACTTGCAAAGACGTAAAATAAACACAAATTAACTAGTTTGTAGGGCTTTGCTGAGGGTGAGTATCACACAGTATACCCCTTATTTAGGCTGTTTTTATCACCATTCTCACAATACTCACAATGTCATTGTTTTTCTTAACTTATGCCTGTTAGTTGCTGTCTCCTTCTCCCTTTAACAACGGCTAAATTACTGAAGGAACCAAAACAATTTGAAATAAGATATATATATCAAGTGAAACAACGGCTAATTATTGAAGGAAGAAAGTAATCGAGTGTATATTAACTGGAAAAAAACCCTGGATAAATCATTGAAAGAAAGAAAACAATCGAATGAACGGCTATATTTTATAAACAATACCTAAGGCTAAGTGAGAAAGACAAAAAAAATGAACAAAACTTTTGGAATCTGCTGTGATAAATTTGTTACATTTTTATTTTTGTTATTGAAATATCACATTTATGCTTGTAAGTTTAATAATAATGTTCCCAACATTATTTTGTTCACATCCTTTGTAAGAAAACAGAGAGAAATAGAATTTATAGAGCCAAGAAAAGAAACAAACTGCCTGCTCACTTTAAGAAATGGCGTTTTAATATTTGATTTTCATGTAACATCAGTAAGCCTTGTAACATATTACCCTGCTTATTATTAATTACACATATTGCATATATTCCCCTTTTTGAAATATCCCTTTGAACTCATAATCTTTTGTTGATCTTTGTAATTATATCCTCTGCATTGTGATATGTATACACTGTAGCCTGCATGTAGGTCACTAATTTATGATACCCCATTAGCACATGTATTTGATTATATTGTAGCCCAATAATGTTCATTGCCAGTTTATATATGTATCGTATTGCATGATAGTCTGATTCTCAGGCCCTACTCGCTGCCAATTGGGCCCGAAGGGCCCAACCCGAGCGCTTGCGCGAGTGCCTCCTCTGGTGCCTAGTCTTATTACCTGACATACTACTTGCGTAAGGAGAAATAAATGAATAACGCCTGCGAAACAGGCTAATTGCATGAGCGAGGTATTCTCCCGGGGGGGGGGTACTCAGATTTGGCTCCGACGGGGGTGTGCCGCTGGAGTCGAAAAACCCGACCCTTTTTAAGGGTCATTTTGGCGGAAAATGGTACCTATTATCAGTGTTGGAGGTCTCGAGACTGGTCTTGGTCTCGAGACCGGTCTCGAGACCAGCATGCTCTTTCTTGGTCTCGGTCTTGGTCTCGAGCCCTCTGGTCTTGGTCTTGGTCTTGGTCTCGAACCTTCTGGTCTCGGATTTTTTGGCCGAGACCAGCCCAAGACCAGCCACTAATTTGATTTTACATAAAAATCTTTATTGTTGTACATGTACAAACTACAATTTTGCGGCATGTCTACCGTGTGTCTCAAAAATAATTGTGCAAGACAAAAGCGCCCTCTTTGATAATGAGAAAAACCTTTTTGTGACGTCATGCTTACATCACCATCGAGGGTATAGTCTTACCTTTTAAATACCGTTTGTTTTGTTCAGTTTGCTTGTTTTAATCCTGAGATATGTTCAGTTAACAACGAAAAGGTAAAATCACCAATGTGCCACTTTTACTACAGTCAATGATAGCATCAGTGCTCCAAGTGCCAAAGAGAGTGCCTTTTGCTTGCACAATTTATTGAGACATAGGGTAGCATGTCTCAAAAATTGTTCACGTGAAAAGGGCCCACTTTGACAGTTAGAAAGTACTACTGTAATACCTGTTTATGTCAACATAAATTTGCTTGTTTTAATCTCCGATATGTTGTTAACAACAAAAGGGTGGAATCACAATTGGGTCACGTTTACAAGGGACTGTATTAAAAGTACCACACTTGTGATTTTACCCTTTCTAATCTAATATTTCAAGATTAAGACAAGCAAATTGAACAAAACTAACAGTATTTCAAAGCTTAGACTATGCTCTAGACGTTGATGTAAGCGTCATGTCACAAGAATATTTTCTAATTGCCAAAGGGAGTGGTTTTCACTTGCACATTTTTCTTTTTTGAGACACACTGTTCAAACATGCAGAGTGCGTTCAAACATCTTCTACACATAAATAAGGACCGTCTCTGACGCAATACATTCTGGTTGTTCCTTTTATAATTGAACAATGTTCAATGTTCAATGTTCAATGAACATGGAAGCAGACATGGTAGAAAACAAAAGAAGAAGTATGGAATGAACATTAAAGACACTATATAACACTGTGGAAGACACGTTTAAAAAATTGTCGAACTTTGCGATCTGACACATCTGACAGTGTTTGAATGGACAAATAAATACCTTAGAACACAAAAGTTTGGACAGTTATGCTCTCACTACACATATTGTGCAGATACAAATTGGCACTTAATTTCCTATCAGGCGATAGGAAATTCTGGGGCAACAAAGCAGTCTATGGGGGAAGTGCGAATGGTCTCTCATGACTTGTTACTTTTTTTAAAGCACTTTCTGATCGTTTTATAACTACAATTTTTCAGGGCTTCAATTTTTAGACCAATGTCAGCAGACACTGGTAGCATGGGGAATCATGGCAGCCGTTTTTTTTACCTGGACCTGTTATACAGTGCCTTTAAAACATAAAAATGTAACAGAAGAAAAAGTAACAAAGAAAGACGGAAAGAAAGAAGAACGGAGAGATTGGAAAAATAGCGGGTCAAATGAAAGAAGGTAAACATAATAGGTAATAATAAAAGAAAGAAGACTGAAAAAAAAAGAAAAAAAAGAAAAAATTGATATCAACATAGCAGGAAAAGAAATTTTAAAACAGATAGAAGGAAAAAAGACATCACGAATGAAAGAAGAGCAAGAAGAAAGATAGAAGGAAGGAAAGAAAAAAATCAAATGAAGAAGAGAAAGAAAGAGAAATAAGAAACAAGAAAAGAGAAAAAGAAAGGATGAAATGAAGAAAAGGAGAAAGGAATGAAGACAAGGGAAAGTCGTAGAATGAAAGAAAAATGAATTTAGAATATAAAAGAGCAAAGAATGAAAAAAAAATAAAAGAAGTAAGAAAGGGAAAGGCTAGAATGAAAGAAAAACAAAAGAAAAATGAAAGATTGCAAACAGAAAGGAATAAAACGAGAAAAGAAAGAGAATGAATGAAAGGTAGACCGGTAAGAAAAAGAAAGAAAGATAGAACATAAGGAAATAAGAATAAAAGACATTACAAATGAATGAAAAAAGGAAGAAAGATAGAAAGAAGGAAGGAAAATGGATTTAATGAAAAAGAGATGAAGAGAAAAAGGAGAAAGAAAGATAGAGATAGAAAAGGTAAGCAAGAAGAGAGAAAAGGAAATGATGAAGTAAAGAAAAGGAGAAAAGAAAGAGAGATATGGTAAAGAGGCAGAAAGAAAGAAAAAAACAATAAAGAATAAAAGAATAAAGAATCAAAAGATTAGCAAATAAACGAAAAAGAAAGACAAAAGGGTGGATTGAAATTTGAAAAAAGACTGCATAAACGAAATACAAATAGAAAGGAATAAAACAGAAAAAAGAAAGAAAAAGAATGAATGAAAAAAGTGAGAAAAGGGGAAGAAAGATATAGAAATGTAGGAAAATCAAGAATGAATGAAGAAAAACTATTAATGAATGAAAGAAATAAGATTATTAACAACACTTTATTTTCTTTATCTGATCTGTGAGTAGCTCACGCAAATGGGAAAAAGTATTCTTTTCAATTTAAAATTGTTTCTCAGTCGTTTGTGCAATTTGTAGCTATCATATCTATTTTCATTAAACTTTGGGAGACATTTTACATGTAAGTGACAAATGAAACAAAGAAAATATAACTTTTAATGTTCTTCATTAACTGTTAATTTCATTAAATCTATAAAAATCCTATTACAGACTAATTGCAATGTGTAACCAGTAGGCAGTTAATGCTGAGTAACAAGTAACGTTATCCCCAAAACATGCACAAATTAGTGTCAATTGAAATGCTGGTCTTGGTCTTGGTCTTGGTCTCGGAAAGTATACTGGTCTCGGTCTCGGACTGCTGGTCTTGGTCTCGGACCTCTTTTTCTTGGTCTTGATCTTGGTCTCGGGGTGTCTGGTCTTGGTCTTGGTCTTGGTCTCGGATGTCCTGGTCTTGACTACAACACTGCCTATTATTAAGGGTTTTTATTAAGAAAAGTGGCATTTTTTTAGCATTTTGGCGATGAAATAGGCGAAAATATCTAGTGTAAATCGTAAAATTTCAAAATCACGACCCATGTTTAAGGATTTTGTTTCCCAAAAAACCGGACCCATGTTTAAGGATTTTTGGCGAAAAAGTCACCTATTAGAGCGGCACATACCCGTTTACCTTAGTAGGCGAGTACCCCCCCCCCCCCGGGGGTATTCTATTTTGTTCTCGGGTTTTTCTCGTGAACTCCTTTCCCTGCATTGACATATTGGCCTGCGGCGTGATCAAAGGATTCGATTATCACATGCTGTTTTTGAGTGGCTGGGGCGGGCCGAGTTGGTGGGCGGGGCGATCCTTTCGTGAGTGTGAGTGTTGTTTTGTTCGTTGTATGTGTGTTTGTATGATGGGTGTGTGTGTGTGTGTGTTTGTGTGTGTGGGTGTGGGTGTGGGTGTGTGTGGATAGTTATGTGTGCGTGTAGGTAGTTATGTGTGCGTTTGTGTACGTACTTATGTGTGCGTGTATGTTTGTGTGTGTGTATGTGTGTGTGTGTGTGTTTGTTTGTTTGTTTGTTTGTTTGTGTTTGTGCGCTCTCGGGCGGATCGCGCCGCTAGTCGGGTCTGCTCTCCCCTGTCTGTCACTCTGTTTTGTATTGAGGATGCACGCACATTCGTCTTTTTTATCCTGTCGATCAGGGTTCCCTTCATTTCATTTTCTGGACCTCGCTCTTATAAAAAGCCTAAATAATTTTAGGGTACATATTATGTATTTTTGTACACTGCCATTCCTTTTTTTCTTCTTCTTCTCCATTTGTAATTATTATAATTTGTTATTGATTGTTATGCTTGATACCTATGAATCTTGAAATCGATAAAGACTTAAATATAAAAAAGAGACAAAAATCATGACGGCTATAAACACGGAATATATGAACTGAAGCACGGCTAAATTATTGAAAGAAAAAAATCAACTGAAACTTAACGGATAAATCATTGACAGAAAGAAAACAGAAATCAAGTGAAACACTCGGCTAGATTTTTGAAACAAGGGGTATATCAACTAAAACAAATAAGTTATTGAAAGCAAAAAAAAAAATCATTTGAAACAAGGCGGCTATTTCTGAAACAACGGAGCTACCAACCGAAACAACGGCAAAGGAAGAAAATCACGAGTGACACAACGGCTGCATTTTTTAAAACTCTTTACACGCTGAATTTATTTTGAGGGGATGATAATGACAATTGTTCTTTTCACATTTTCTTTCGAATTTCGCTTTCCTTCAAGTTTTGTGGTAATGAAAATAGTTAATTTCCTACAGATCTTACTTAAGCAAACTGTGTCCTGTGCAAATGTGAAAACATATAATACGATTGTTCAAAGTAATTGTACGAATGTGCGCATGACTCTTTAGCATGCTAAGGGTTAATGAGAATATCAACTGGAACCAGAAGCGTCAATCCTTGGGGGGAGGGGTAGGGGCGATCACCCCACCAATGAAAATATTGGGGGGGGGGGGCAAACATATCGATTTGCCCCCTAATAATGTTGACAACTTGAAAAAATCATAATATGCAATGCAAATAGGCCTAGATGTTCTAGAAAGTATTAAAAAGCACTATAAAACATTAAACATGGCATAAAAATACTATTAAACATCAAAAAAATGTCAATTTTTCGGCGCGCTACGGGCGCGAAATTTTGTATTACAATTTGGCGCGCAGGAGCGCGCCGAAAATTTTTGACTTTTTTCACTTTTACCCCACCCCCAATCCGAAACATGGATCGACGCCCGTGACTGGAACAACGGCTAAATTAAAGAAAAAACAACAACAGCTAAATTTTGGTAACAAGAAGAAAAGCTAGGACAAGGAATATATCATTATCGGCTAAATTAATGAGAGAAAAGAAGAAAAAACGGTGAAACAACGGCTATTTTTTTTTTAAACAAGGGATATACCAAGTGACATAGGCGTACGCAGGATTTTTCCAAGGGCGGTGTTTTTCCGCGGCCAAACCTAGGTCCACATTTTCCGGTCACGCAGTCGCCGAACAACAATAGAAACACAATAGTGGGGGGGGGGGGTCGCGGGATGGACGTGAAAATTTTTTTCCAAATCCAAGGTTCCATAATTTTTTCCCGTCACCCACTCGCGTAAACACAACACAGAATAGTTGCGGGGGGGGGGGGGGTAGGACCGAAATTTTTTTTCCAAACCAGTCCAAATTGTTCCCAGTTTCACGCAGTAACCGAAAAACTCAATCACGACGGGGGGGGCGTTAGATGAAAATTTTTTCTTCAAAATCTACGTAGAATCATTTATTTTCTCATGTCAACACCCATTTTTAAAGAAAAGGGTGGTGGATATCGTGAAAAAGGGGTGTTTAGGGGTGTTTAACACCCCCTCGGCAAAAGGGGGGTGTTTGAAACCCCAACACCCCCCCCCTGACGTACGCGTTATGCAAGTGCAAACAACGGCTACAAAATTATTTGAAAGAAAAAAAATCAAGTGAAACTTAACGGCTAAATTATTGAAAGAAAGAAAACTGAAATCAATTGAAACAATGGCTGAATTCTTTAAACAAGGGATATGCCAATTGAAACAATAATCTGTTGAAAGAAAGAAAGAATTTTAAAAAAAATCAAGTCAAACGACGGCTAAATTTTGAAACAAGATACAAAAATATATAAACTGTTAGTCTGTTACTGAATTGAAACAACCAATTATTGAAAGAAAAAATCAAGTGAAACAACGGTTAATTTCCTTGGAAACTAGGGATATGAACAGCCTAATTTTTGACACTCACGGGATAGGCCTATATCAAGTCAGCTAAAACAACGGCTAAATTATACAAAGAAAGAAAAAATTCAAGTGAAACAATTGTTAATTTTCTTGGAAACAAGGGATATGAACAGCCTAATTTTTACCTCTGACATTTTTACACCGAGCCGAGCCGATATGGAGTGGGATTCTTGCTTTGAAAATTTATCCGTTGTTTCACTTGATTTTTTTCCTTCTTTCTGTAATTTAGCCGTTGTTTTAGCTGACTTGATATAGGCTATCCCTTGTGTCAAAAATTAGGCTGTTCATATCCCTTGTTTTCAAGAAAATTAACCGTTTTTTCACTTGATTTTTTCTTTCTTTCTATAATTTAGCCGTTGTTTTAGCTGACTTGATATATAGGCCTATCCCGTGTGTCAAAAATTAGGCTGTTCATATGGCTCCATCCGCGATGATCTCCACCCTCGGCCTCCAACATTTCCCTCTCCACAATTTCAATAGCTTACGCGGTACAATAGTCTCGCGCATTGCGAGGTTGGAAAGCAGCTGGCCAGCGCAGCCAGCGCAGCTAGCTTCACATGCAAGGCTAGCTCGGTGCGCTGGTTTGCACGGTACGGCTCAATACCCTCGCGATCGACTGGTTAGAGTACGAGTACGCGTACAGTGCACAGTGGCAGTGCCTGCGCCAGTACAGTGCAGCCGATCGAGTACGACTGCGATCGCGAGTGAACTGTAATTCGAAGTTTACACACATGTAAGCAGCAATGGAGCCAGGATCTGACGATTTATCAAAATTCAAGACATTTCTTGAGGAGTTTACATCTAAGCATAATGGACCGATTACTGCAGACGACCCCCTTCCTTTTCGTTTAGTCACATATCGTCTGACAAGAGAAGAAATAGAGGGAGAATGCATCGAATGGGCGATGGAATATCTCCATGGACATAAGTGAGTCAAAACTTGTTTGCTTAGCCTGCGCTGTCGCCACAGCTGAAAATGAAATGTAGACTGACTGCGTGATGCCCGCCTGCGCCTCGAGTTTCTTTAATTAATTATTCATTTTCATCGGAAAATGTGGTAACTACTAAATAAGAGCTGACATGTTTGCCCTGAGCTGAAAAAATCGTTGCAAATTCACAGTGTGAGTGATTTCGAGGGAAGTGCAAATGCCATTTTAGACGAATCCAAAAACTTTTGAAATTGATTGCATTTTTGCTTCCCAAGCACAGAGCAAGGACGTTGTTGTCTAAACAAAGTTGCATGCAGTGACAGTGTGTTGAAGCAGTGAAAGGGGGCGGGGGGAGGGGGGGGGGTGTGGTGGGGGTTCAAATCCCTCCTTTTGCAAAAGACCCCTGTATTTCTGATAAATGGTTTAATTTAAGAATGGTGCGATTTTGAAAATATTTGGCCATAAGGACTTGGGAGAAACAAATAGAATCTATGGTTGTGTGAAAAAAAATTTCTGGTCGACTGATTTCCGTATTTGCTCGCTATTGCTTGGCCATTTGGCTGTACCCATGAAAATAAAATTTGCCACGACCCCCTTTTGAAAAATCCTGGATACGCCTATGAGTATGGCTAGATTATTTGTCGGGGTCTGTACTTAGGTAACGCCCCCCCCCCCCCAATCCGACTGACCCTAAAATTTCCAAGACGCTTAAATTTGTAAAATTCGCTCTTGTCGACTTGTGATCACGCCTTTCATGGTACATGTAGCACTATACAATGAATCTAGTCTAGCTACATTATCTCAATATTTGTGTGTGGGTGTGTGTGTGTATGTGTGTGTGTGGGTGACATCTGCTACTATTATTATGCTACAGTTTCTTTTTTTTTCCTGTGGATTTGGGTTTATGACGTGTGTGTGTGTGTGTGTGTGTGTAAATTTGACATACATGTAGGACTGTGTAAATCCCATTTCACAAGAAAAAAGAAAATAAACTATTGAAGTTGAAATTATTCCATACATTCAACTTTCAGAAATCAAATTTATGGCATGAGAATTGCACACAGTCACAGAGTTAAGCTACCACTCTTGTGAGTGGCTGTGGTAAGTTCAGTATTTGTATGAGATGTGAATATGTTTTCATGCATTTTTCTCTTTTTTTAACCATTTGACTTGTTTAGTTTCTGGATGGAAATTTAGCTGAGCCAGTACTACAGTATGTCTGTCTCACTGTAAACCCTTATACATTCACTCAGTGGAGCCAGTTGTCCAAACTGTTTTATTTCAATCACCAAGGCTATTACTGACCTTATTTTCAAAGATGATATTCTTCTTCTTCTTTCTGCAATCAAAATCCACCTTTGTGTGATCAGTGGAATATATTAGAATTGACCCCCCCCACCCCCCAAAACAGTTCCATATTAATTATTATTCAATTTGGCTTTAGGTTGTCCCTTGTTTTTTTCGGCTTGTTATAAAACGCCGGGTGATTGGCGTGTAAGTTTCAGGTAAATTCCGCATGGATGTCTGAAGCTAGCCGGCCAATTTTTCGTATGGTGTCTTTTAAAGAACAAAGCTTCCAAAAAATCACACAAGACAGAGATCCATAAAAGCTAGGATACTTGCATTATTAGAAAGACAAAATGCCACTGAATCATTTGATATCACATTCTACTTACAATATTGATGACATCGTCTCTCGAAAAGAAGAATTCTAGACCCTTGTTGGAAGGCCCATTTTTTTTTTGCAGAAACTTAGGCCTACTACACCAAATTTGCCTATTTTTCGTTAATAATTTCAAAATTCCCTCTCAAATTTCAAATAGAGAGTAAATACTAGAGTAATTTTAGGTTGCTCTTTCCATTGGTGCTATCAGATTTTCACATTCTTTACTAGTTTTTGATATATGGCCCTGTGCGCGAAGTTTGGATCTGCGCGAAGTTATCAGTCTGCCATATACAATGAGCGGGCCACGGGCCGCGGCGGGGGGCCCGTGACTAAAGCATGCCAAGCTTACCCGATCTTACAAGCCCGTTGCATTGCACATAGCTTTAGGAGGCTTGTTATAAAACGCCGGGTGATGGCGTGTAAGTTTAAACTGGACCTTCCAACAAGGGTCTAGAATTCTTCTTTTCGAGAGACGGTGTCATCAAAATTGTAAGTAGAATGTGATATCAAAATGATTTAGTGGCATTTTTTCATTCTAATAATGCAAGTATCTTGTTTGATTTCTTGGTAGCTATGTTCTTTGAAAGACACCATAAGAAAAATTGGCCGGCTAGCTTCAGACGTCCACGCGGAATTTACCCGAAACTTGCACGCCAATCACCCGGCGTTAACAAGCCGTTTTTTTTCTGTCCATGCATGGGTAATTGATTCCATTCAATTGTTGTCCTTTGCAAAAAGAAAAACTTAACAGTCCATATGTACAGCACAGTAAATCCAAAGTATCATGATGATACTAGTTCTTCCATCTATTAAATCTGTTATTCTTATCAGTCAGTGGTTGCAATAAACCTATTCTTGACAGTAAAAATTGATCAGGACAGAACTGTACATGTACACACTGTACATAACAGAGCAATTACAATTTGAATTGAATTGGGGTGGGAATGAGGAGGCATACCCATCAGCCGCGTGCAGCAGCAGAACTACTCAACTTTTTACATACCAGTAATGCCAAACTCTGTTACCTAAAGTACATTTATAATGGATTTTGTCAGGAACCATCCTGAAGAGCAGGAGAAGGCGGATTTGAAGTTGTGCTAATTGATGAGTCACCCCAGGGATGTCTCAGCCTGGGCAGTGCCTCAGAGGCAGATTCATGCTCAGGTTCACTGCAAGGCCAACTGCACCTGACATACTGTAGTTTAAAGGGGTATTGGCTAACATTTGCCACAGTTAAAAAAAAATCCGAGCTATATGATTCCCCATGCTACCATTGTCTTCGATAAGGTCAAAAAATGACGCCCTGAAAAAATTGTATTTCAAAATGATTATTTAGTGCTTTAAAAAAGTGAAAATCGTAAGTTGATCGGATTCACTTGCCCATTTTCTCCCATAGACTTACTGTGTGTACACCTACGCTATTCGCCCCAAGTTTTAATTGTTTATTCATGCATAACTTGCCATTGGCAGTGTAACTTTCCAAACTTTTTTTATTCTAGGGTGTTTATTTGTCCATATGAACACTACTATGTAGTTCAGATATCAAGATTTGACAATTTTTTTAATTGAAGCTCCACAATGTTAGCCTATCACTTTAAGTCAAAGGAATTATCAACATGCAGTCAGTAACTTTAGGAGAGCTTGCTGGAACTTACAGTAACTACATGTACTAGCTGTTATGTAATCCCTTTTTTCGATGTTAGTTTGAAGGCATGTATGATGAAAAATGAATTTTGCTCATTTCTAGAAACACCACTCTCACCCTTAGGGTATTTGTGATGGTGAAGGACATTTGAAAATTGCACAAATCATCAGTGTTAACTGCCAGTAGTCTGCGTTTTAGGCTCACAGAACCAAGTCAGTTCAGCAGAATTATATCAGTATTTTTTTTTTTATGCCTCCGCCCCGTAAGGGAGCCGGAGGCATTATGTTTTCGGGTTGTCCGTCCGTACGTCCGTGGGTCCGTGTGTCCGTGCGTCCACACTTTCTTGTGAACAAGATTAATGAAGTACCGCTGGAGGGATTCTAATGATACTTGGACCAAGGGTAGACCACTAGGCAAGAATGAATTGATTAGATTTTGGGACAAATCCGTCAAGGGTCAAAGGTCAAAGGTCAATGAACTTTGTCCTAAAATGCCATTTTCTGCCTTTAACTCCAGTTAGGAGTACTCACTGTTGATATAATTTGGTGGTTAGGTTAAAAAACAAAAGAAAAATATTTTGGTAGAGTCACAGGGGTCAAGGGTCAAAGGTCAATGACCTTTGTCCCAAAATCTCATTTTTGGCCTATAACTTCAGTTAGGAGAGCTCACTGTTGATGTAGTTTGGTGGTTAGATTCAAAACCAAAAGACAAATATTTTGGTAGAGTCACAGGGGTCAAAGGTCAAAGGTCAATGAACTTTGCCCTAAAATTCCATTTCTGCCTAAAAGTTCAGTAAGGAGTGTTCACTGTTGTTGTAATTTGGTGGTTAGGTTCAAAACCAAAAGACAAATATTTTGGTAGAGTCACAGGGTCAAAGGTCAAGTGTCAAAGGTCAATGAACTTTGTCCCAAAATGCTATTTTCTGCCTATAAGTTCAGTAAAGAGTGCACACTGTTGATGTAATTTGGCAGTTAGGTTCAAAACCAAAAGACAAATATTTTGGTAGAGTCACAGGAGTCAACGGTCTGGGTCAGGGTCAAAGGTCAATGAACTTTGTGTCAAACCTATAACTTAAGTTAGGAGTGCTAACTGTTTTATATAATTAGGTTGTTAGCTCCTACATAGTGGGCGTACTGGGCGGAGGCATACTCATCGACTGCGCGCAGTCGAACTTTTCTAGTTGAAATTGCTTCTGAGTAATTTGAAAAAGGATGAAGTTTAACCGTCCAGATTTTCACCAAAACTCAATATTTTACCCCAAGTCTGTATGAGAGGTGTTTATTTATATTAATCTTCACATTGGATATGATTTCAGCTGATTTCATTCATTTAGGTGTTTGTTGACGTGCAAATGAATGACACAATCTTTAATGACATCTGTATGGTCATGCTGACAGGCAGAGATCAAAACGTCAAGCCATTAAGACCGTCAAGAATGACAGTTATGGCCACTTCGACCTAGGCGAATGATTTAACACGTTTGCTCCTTTTGGGACTTGAAAATATGTTCGAGATAGGCGAAATTCGATTAAAAGAATCGACTTACAAGAAAAATTTCCCCATGAAAAAGCACAGAGCAAATTGGGACTGTCAAAAATATTTGACATGTTGGCGATAAATCGATTCATGTGACGTTGAGTTATGCGGAGTCATCTGTATTTCAGTGTACATGTAGAGTGAAACCCAGTTATAAAGAGGTTGGATACAAAAAAAAATCCTCTTATATAAACAAGGCGATTTTGCAAGTCCCAACTCTCTTTTGTCCCCATATATAATGAGAAACCTGATATAACAAGGTAATTGTAATGGTTTTTAGGTCCTTGTTACAGGTATAATGAGGTTGAGGTTCCCCTGTACTTGTCTTACTTTCTGAAGCTGATCGACTTGACTTTTAATACGCAAAGTGCTAACTGCTCAGC